>JAPDRQ010000038.1:0-179614 GCA_030247915.1 Neophaeococcomyces mojaviensis
TATTGCAATTGCTAGTGCACACTCTTCGAGCAGAGAGATCGTAGTTTGTGCATTTACAGGTCATCGCCGTCAAAATGGTTCAAACGCGTGCTTTGAAGCGTAGATTCAATATATATGACCAGGATAGCAAGGCAACAAGTGCACCGCAGGCCAAATCCGAGGTCCTACCTCCTGCGGACCACGTACTGGATCCAATGCACAGTAATATTAACCACAGTGTCATGGATATTAAGATACTGCGGGCAGTAACAGATTTCAATCGACAATTTGAGTGCGGTGTATCGCAGGACGATATTGACGCATTCTGTGGGTTCAAAGGGCGTACATCTCGATACGTCCGCAGTCATAAAACCAAGTCTGAAGAGTTGGTAGATGGAGATATCGACAGGCACCCAAGGGCCGATAACTCACGTATTTTGAGTGAGTCCGCGGTCAACAAGTTCAAAAAGCGATTAGAAAAGGCCAATAATGACGACGCTGCGGTAACGTGGAAGGAAGGCTTTGCGGAGGCAGGTTTTGATACTAAAGTATCAACTGCAACACTTCGTAGGGAAATGCACGCTGTTGGTGTACGCAAGGTCGACTCCGTTGTAAAGAAACAGCTCAGCGAGAGCCACGCTAACGCCAGGCATGCGCACGCATTATATTGGCTGCAATTCCCTGCGGATCACCCGGTTTGGAAGCAAATGCGCGTCTCAGATGAGCACCACCACGGTGTACCGAAGGACAAATGTAATAAGATCATCGTACCGCTCGGTACGCGAGAAAATCCGAAAAAGATACAGCTCGAACCACCGCGGCATAAGAAGGAAAAGAAAAGGAAAGGGGCCACCAAATCACAAGCCGATAAGGCCGTTAATAGCCCAGTAAACGCCGACCCAGATGTGGTAAAGGCTTTCGAAAACGTACATCTATGGGCTGCGGTAGGCCATGATTTCAAATCCGACCTTTTTTTCTATAAGGGCCGTTCACCAAATGGTAATATGAATAACGAGGTCTATAAAAGGGTACTGCGCGAGGTAGTTACTAAGTGGAAGCAGCCATTTATCCTTATAAAAGACCTTGCTGGCGGCCATAGAAGACACTCTCGTACTGGCGCCGACGAGCCGATTAGTATCCAGGACGGTGCAATATAGGTAGGTACTGAAAGGTACAACCGCATTACGCAAGTAAAGCACGAACTCGGTATTCGGTGGGCGTATTTCCCTACTAAATCGCCCGACCTAAATATTCAAGAGAATATCTGGCAAGTACTGGACGAAAAATGCCCTATGCACGGGCGCTTATCGGAGAAGCATCGTAAGGCAATGCTGGAGCGGGTGTAGAAGGAAGAGGTTCGCCAGGAGTGGATAAATCAGCAATTTACGGGTGGTAAACTGGCTAAAATGCCGTATCGTGATCGGTGGCTTCAGGTCAAGCAAGCGGCAGGCCAAAGGATCGCAATGTGATGGAGGATAGTTCGATGGAAAAGGTGAGGTTCGATATCGTAGGATTGCTCGATTTGGCAAATGCAGGTGTCATACCGGCTGCTGTGGTTAAATGGCATTTAATCTATGATTGATTAGTACCATTCGATAGCTGCCGATCTTACCGTCAATTTGCGACAGTTTGCATATCAATGCGATGCGTGGTTGTAGAGTAATAGTGGATTGAAGGTTGGTGGTCAAAATGCGGTGGTCTTGGCAAGCCTGCGGTAAGTGGGTGGCAATGTTGGTTGCAACCTACGAGCCAAGTTGAATGCCATGGTTGAATGTATCTGTAACAACATCAATCATTACGTTCAACAACATCCGTAGTATACTCCTCCCATGGAAGAAGCAGATCAAGACACAATCTGTGTCACGTCAGCAGATGGCAAAGCACGTGAGAAGGTCGGGTCTCAACGGATAAAGCGCGTACAGAGAGCGTGCGACAACTGTCGCGCGAAGCGGGTACGCTAGGCAAAGTCTTGAATTTTCATGAGCATATTCTAACCTTCAATCAAAGCTCAAATGTACTGCTAACCAATTTCCTTGCACGAACTGCCAACTATATGGGGCTGAATGTAAGGACAGCAGAGTTGCTAAAAGGACAACAGGCAGCAAAAGGTCATTGCAACATACCAACAAGAGACAAAAGAGCCATGAAGAGGCATCTGACACATTGGTAAACAGACCTGTAGGAATCTTCTTGGATAGGTCCAACTTCAACGAGTCTTCAAGCACAATCGTAGATCCAAACTTGGGTGAAAATCAAGCTGGCCTTACCAATACCGATGCTCCACCTGCAGGTGAGTATGCAAGCTCTCTCGGATAGTCAGCTTCCTAACTTTGCAAGCAGAAATCGATCAACAAGCTCTTGCACCTCCTCCTTTCACACGATTCCCAGGTCACTTAGACTTCGTACAGTCGCTTGACTTCTGGAACCCCGACATATCATTTCATGACACAATACACTTCGGTGGCTTGATTGAACCACCATCCGTTCTGTCCTTCGCTCCTCCACAAAGCATCAGCTCTACTGACGGCAACGTGAGCCAATGGAGACCACGACGGTCTTATCAATCGCCCGGAGCTGGTGGTCAGGCAGTCTCGACACGTCTGGCTGCTAACAGCAAAGATGGCAAGGTATCTGGTGTTTATTCACTTCTGCCACAGCCAGGGTCCGCTACCGTTTCGGAGCGCATCCCACCAGGGCTTTTCATCCGCAAGGATGCACTCACCAGCAATTTCATAGGTGAGGTGTTTGCGGATTAAGTTGATAGGATCGCTAACACTAGTCGTTGTAAGGCCTGAATTCGACCGGTGCAACAATTGCGTTCTGTATTCGCGAGTCGCTCGATGCAGCTCCCGCCATGGACAAAAACCATTCCTTCGACTGGCTTGTTGAGGCAGGAAGTCATGTTGACGAAGCTGACGTCTCTGGCAAATGGGATGCCTCTGGCTACAAGCTTCCTTCGAAGGAAATGGCGGCTACAAGCATCAAGGGTACGAGGTCTTGTTGATTCATCTACATAGCCTGTGCTGACAATTTGGAAGCTTACTTTGCGGGAATTCATATATTCTATCCGGTTGTGGTCAAGAAAGATTTTGAGAGTGCTTGGGAGGAGCTCTACCTGCAAGACCCTACACAAGAACATGACTTAGATGTTGCAGTCTTCTATCTCATCACTGCGATTGGCACTTTGTGTAATAAGGAGTCACGTTTCCTAGAGATCGAGACTCAGGCAAGTGAGCTGTACCAGCGCGCATGGGCACTTCTGAGTGTGACCATGGTATCTCCGCATACTGACACTGTACAAATACTGCTTCTACATGTAAGTTTTCTTTCTTGCAAGTGAGCTCTACTGAAGAGGCTAGGTCATCTACCTCGCCCTTCGAGGGAAAGGAGGCATGGCCTGGATAATGTGTGGTCTTGCCATACGACATGCTCAATCGATAGGATTACACAGGAAGAGCCCTCGAGACCTAGACCTAGCGAAGGAGCAGATCGAACTAAGATCTCAGCTTTGGTGGTGTGCATTTACATTCGATGCGTGAGTATATTTTGTGATCCTCCAGCGTAACGGGAGCCACCAAGATCGTCGCTGACAACCATGCAGTTTTTTGTCGTTGACTCAAGGCCGCCCAACTGCAATAACTGAAGGGACTTACGATGCTGACCTGGAAGCTATCGATGCACTCTCTCTTGGACTGACAGATTCTGCGCATATTGCGCCGAACCTATACGTTTGGAGGGTAACACTGGCACAGATACAGAACCGTTTGTGTAGCTTGGTCAATCGCCGTGAGACTGTCACGGTCAGACTGGATACTCTTGCCGACATTGATCAAGCTCTTAACAAATGGCGTGACAACATCCCGTCCGAGTGTCGCCCAGAGCAAGAAATCTTAGTCGGCCACGACATATATCAGCTTGTAGCGCTCCTTCACCTAGAATATTTCAGTATGATGCGCGCCGTCCATTGAGCCTCATGTACTTCGGTTCCTGCATCAAGAGCAGACAATCGCAACAAAAGTCTCGCGGAAACTCATCCTAGTCCGAGAATCAGATCGAGCGAGGCCATATGCTTGAACGCTGCACGCTCATTCGTGAAAACGTTGAACAAGTGAGTTTTCCTGCACCACTTGATGCTGATCATGACTGACACATCCAAGTATCTCAGACGTGTCAGAAGGAGACAGGATCGCACCTCTGATGTAAGCAAAGCTGTATTCCGCGTCGAACACTGTTATTGACTACTATAGGCTTTACATTGATTACTATATGACCGCATTATCTCTGCTGTACAGGAACATATTTCGATATCCTCGACGAGTCTCCGCTAAAGCTGACCTTGAGCATTTTCGTGCCGGCAAATTTCATTTCATGAATGACATACCAGAATCAATGATCAGTCCCACGTTGAAGACACTCTTCTCTGGCATGCTCAAGTCGCTAGAAGACTTGCTCTACAACCAAGCGTAATGACAAGCAGCTATGTCAACTATAATGTGAAAAAAATAAAGACTTTTTTGTATGGAATCAAACCCGTTACTGTTGGTAGAACGGAAAGAAAGGCATCATTGATCCCTCAACAATTAAAATTCTGCATAGCGAAAACAAAATATTCCGGTTCCTTTGTAGCAATGTACTTGGCTCCTGACGGCCTCTAAACTGAACAGTAATGTATCACTGACTGATTAAATACTAATTTGTCAAACATCAATGCCAAAAGTATAACAGCATCCATACTCTGCCTACGACATGTTGCATCCCGCACGATGCAGTTTCAACCACTCTCGGCCATAATCGTTTCCATTCGGAGTCCTCAAAACAGTATGGATGTGGTACTTCATCGGCTTGTCGTTGGTCAAAAACACACCTGAATGATGATCGAATTCCACGCAAATGACCGGGCTTTGGACGCGGTAGTAGAAGCTGTCTTGATTGCCGAATCCACCAGTCCAGGAGAAATATGTTTCCGACAAGTGTCGTCTGACCTGTTGCAGACGAGCTTCATGGACAGTTTCGGGCAAAAGTTCGAGGAAGCTAGCTACCACTCCGATGATGGCTTCCTGCTGAGATGGAGACAAATCAGACACGAGAACTCCTTCGTAGGGAATAATCCTGTTGTCTTGAAAGGCACCGCCTAGATGACGCTGATTTAGGTCAGAAACAGTACATGATAGGCACAATGGTTTCGTCTCTTGGAAGTTGAACTCACCTGATCCGCTGGATTCCACCGTTCGGGTGGCATCAAAGGATCGTGCAGCAACTTGTATATCTGTGCCTTTGCTTGTTGCTCTGGAGCTAGTGACTGCATCAGACAGAGACCTCGCTCTTCTTCACGCACACAGATCTCCAAGCCTTGGTCTACACCGTGATCGATCATCTGTCCATTCGTCAGCCGATGATCCAGCTTCATCGATACTATACTTACGTTGGGCTCCGCACCGATGAAGTACGGACTTATCGTCATTTGCCGACCTAGGAAGAAGAAGTTGAGGCAACAATGGTGACTAAAGAACAACATCCCCCAGGGTTCGGTGACGGATGGTGTTCCAAAAACCATGAAACTGTTCTGTATCAGTGCGCAATGCTTAAATCTGGAACGAAGGCTTACAAATAGCTTCCAGCATTCAAGATGCCCCGTGCATTGCAAAGTTCACCAAGGAAGACATTTGTCCTAATCGCACCTTGAACCTTCCGAAACCCTTCTTCACTGAGAGACGCTTTCAAAACATCCATAATGAGGGATTGCTTGTTCAAAGTCAATCGCTCGAGTCGAAGCCCATTATCGAAGATAATGAATTCTGGGTTGCACCAGCATCGCCTGTCCGCAGAACTGGGTTAGTGAAAAGCAGTAATCCCTGATCGAAAAGCTCATACCATTTCTCACTGTCAAGGCCAAACGATACCTTGCTTTTCTCATCTTCGTCAAGCGTCTCTAGCAATCTGTTCGCCGCATCAACCTAGAATATGCTAGCATAAGCGAAGTTGTACTGTACCTTGGTAGCGTATGGACTTACTACTTGATGAGTAGGAGCACCCTCATCCTGCAATGTGAACAGATTGGGTCTTTTGACACCGTCGCTAGTCACACCGTAGAAGGGCTGTTCAAGTCGACTCTTCCAGGACTCGACCACGGACTTCGCCATATCTGATGACAAAATATGTTCTGGGAATAGACATATGGATCTGCATTGTCAAGATCTTGAATACGAGGGCTGTCTGCGAGAGGACTGTGTTAGTCACGGCATAATTGTAATCCATTCGCCACCCGCATACTCACCTTTTGGTGGCACATAGCTGTGGTAGTCTTTCGCGCGACTGTATTCGGATGCAATCATGACGGCAACGATCGTTGAACAGTAGACAGAAAATGTAAAGTGCAAAGTACATCAGAAAACTAAATCATATATAGCAATGCTATTGTATTTCCACGTATACGAGTCAAGAGTTGAGTGTTGAAGTGGGCTAGACCCTTGCTAGATGGATCTGATGGGGGACATCACATCCGTGGGACAGCCGATAAGCGTTCAGTCGTTTCCGCTGCTTGCAATGCAACCTCCAATCACATGCTATGAATGCACATGTGACAAGCACTTCCGTAAGCCAATATCAGCATACCTGCTTATCTTTAAAGGTATCTTTCCCGACCTGCACCTTGAAAAGCTGGTTGCTAGGCGAGTCTTTCTTCGTGCGTTGTACCCTCGGAACCAGGAATGGAAATGATTTATACGGAACACAACACGAAGTTGGGAATGTGGCATTTAATACCATTGGTTACTCAAGACTTGCAGTTCTGTCCATTATCGAATAACTCGAAACTCCCTTGCTATTGCAATATCCTCAAAATGTTCACGTTTTGGATACGTATGAGTTCGAAAATAGCCTTGCCAAGGACGATTCAATCTCTGCAATCGTTTGGCATCGGGCGACGATATGCTGATCAGGTCGGATTAGTACTGCTGAAGAATCTGTGTCTAATCCAACAGTCTCTATCCACCCCTTGTCTTGCATAGAGAAGTCTTTGTCTAGCTGATATATCACTATCGGGATCTGGTTGTTCTCCAACTGATTTAACCCGTTTGGCGTGTCCGCTGAAAAATGTGCTCCAGTGATAATTAAAAAGTGTTGGCCATCGATCAGATCCAGACTCGAGCATGTCCTGCCATTCATCTGAATCCAGCAATGCGGCAACCGAGCTCCTGCAATGCAGCGAGGTGTGTAAACATCGCAAGGTTCGTGGCTTGTTTGACCATATACATAACCTATTTGTAAATTGATTGAGTCGAAATGGTCTGTATTGTCCTTGATAGCGGCTTCGAGTTTTTGACGGATCTCAGGTTCATGTAGTAGTTCCTCGTCGCTCGCATCGGGTGCAAATGTCCGTGCAATCAGCTTGTATATCTTTTGCTGGTTTAGAGCGCTTTGTCGCGCATTCGCTATGGCTATTGGTCGTCTTTCAGTGCCAAAGGTATCCAGAAAATCAGATCTAGCCCACCCATTCTCCACAGCGTTGATCTTCCATACCAAGTTATGTGCGTCTGCAATTCCGGTGTTGACTCCCAAACCACCAGTTGGTGGGAAAACGTGAGCCGCATCTCCTAGTAGAAAGGCTTGCGGCAATTCCTTCGATCTGTATGTATCCGCAATTTGAGGCTTTGTGGTCCAACACACAATAGATAACACTTTATAAGAGGTTGGTTCGCCAATGGCCTAATATATGGGTTAGCTTTCCGAAACCGATATTATGAATCCCTTTCTTCTCTCACCTCGTCGATCTGAGTTCGACAGTATTCCTCAGTGAATCTTTCCTTTGGCACGATTTGAGCGTCGTAGTTCATGACAAATACCCAACTACTTTTTCTATCATAACAAATGAATGTGCCTTGACGTGTTGCTGACATGAAGAACCACAAGGTGCCACTTTTGAATTGCGTCAAATCAGCCTGTATGTGCACAGACACATGGTGTAAAGTGATATCCGGATGCCCTGGGAGCGTGCCCAGCGATACACCAACTTTTGACCGCGAGCGAGAATTCGCTCCATCACAGAGAAGTAAGTACTTGCTATGAACTTCAACAGTCGTGCCTGTTGCTCGGTCAAGAATGGTCGAACTCAACCCCGTCGCAGACTTTTCACTTGTGTTCTCGAATTGAGCTCCTCTCCACATGGTGATCATATGGTTCTGTTCGACCACGTGTGACAAGAATTCTTCGAGCACTGGTTGAGGAATATTAAATAGGGGTTCGGGAGTCATTGTCTTTGTGTCATCTCCCTGCCTTTCGTACGGTAGATAACCAAACTCGAGACCACTCATCGATTGCGCAAATCGAACCATATCGGCGTCACAGGGGTGCGCGCCAAGACTTCGTAGTTGTTTAGTGTTGAGACCTGCTTGCTTCAATATCTCCAAAGATCGTGGGTTGATAGCATGGGCTTTGGGCTGACCCAGCCGGCTAACATGGCGTTCAACCACAATACTGGCAATCCCATGGTTTGCAAGAAGAATTGCAGTTGTCAATCCCGTAGGTCCTCCTCCAACGATCAAAACCTTCGTTTGTGAGTCTATACAGCTGTCTCGCGGATGCTCAGCTATCTTGCTGCGGGCCGTCTGGACATCTGCAGGGTCCTGTCGACCGATGCTGCCCATACTTAAATTGTACTGAGGTGTGACGACGTTTACTTAGTTCTCGAAAATTGTTTTCATATTAGATATATTCGAAGTAGAGAGTGCGACACAGTCGCTTACTGTTTTTGGAGTACAAGAATGTTTACTGAAGTCATATTCAGATTTGAAGTCTTGCCCATTCCTTTCATCAATTCCATGGAGAAAGACTCGAATCTTCAGTTAAGCGTAACCTTTGGTGAAAAAACCTCTCCATGTGTTAAAAAAGGTATTGCCGTGGCCTTTAGCTTGAGACTTCATATTGTCCCGCAGCTGACAGATATTAACTAACTGCAAAAATAGCTTATGATAGGCATTGATGTGATTTATGATACCGGCTTTAAGAAAGGATCATCCACGGTGTTCCACAGCCATCGCATGTCGATAAGGATTAGTCCCAACGACAGAATCCGTAGTTGAACAGCCGACTTCGGACTACTTCGAGTGGTTCCCCGCGATTACAACAATGCGCTTGATGGGAACTAAATTGCGGGGCCGCAGCGCGCGTCGGGTACAAACCAGGCATGACCATAATTACTTTGATTCTCCACCCCCGCCGAAGAGTTTTAGTTTCCGTGGATAATGGTCCTCCCAAAGATCCGTGAGCTGTTTTGGTTGTCACATAGCTGAATTCGAATGCGCTAATGTCTCCAAAGCAGCTCGAAGTGGTACTTTCGGTTTCGTAGTCATTCTAGAACTAATATTTCATAATGTACATCATCCAGTGCCTTGGCTTGTAGGATGTCAAGGAAGTCAGTTTTCCTAAAGGTTTTGCGAAGACAATTTTTCTCCTAACCGAAAACTTCATAAAATTTGAGATCGAACCTCAATATTAAGTTGCTGTCTTCCTGGACAGTTTGCGACACAGAAATCGAACGGCTTGTGTTTTTGTCAGGTGTGCATGGTCGGCCTATTTGGCTGATCTCCAATCTTCCAAAGTTGTGGTTGTGTTTCAACATGTCTTATCCGAAAGCTGATTTTGTGTCATCAGCATGGAAAGACGACCTCTTCCGCAAAAAAGTTGTCTTCTGCACTGGCGGAAATGGGACTATCTGCTCGGCTCAGGTGCGAGCCCTGGTATACTTGGGAGCGGATGCGTGTATTGTTGGAAGGAATGAGCAAAAAACCAAAAATATTGCGAAGGAGCTTTCGGAAGTCAGAACAAACGCTAGGGTCTTAGGGATTGGTGGTGTAGACGTTCGTCAGCCGAGATTGCTGCAGACAGCGATTGATCGCTGTGTCGAAGAGCTTGGTGGCATAGATCTCCTGATGTACGTCAATTCCATACACCTATTATTAATGAGCTGATAGTGATATTTTTGTTCAAACAGTGTCGGAGCGGCCGGGAATTTCTTGGCTTCTATTGAAGATTTGTCACCTAATGCTTTCAAAACCGTTATCGACATCGACACGCTCGGATCATACAACACTGTGAAGCTTACATTGCCACATCTTGTGAAGTCAGTCCAAATGCAGGAGGCTGGTAATCGAGGCGTCGGACCGAGCGGTCGTGTGATCTTCGTATCAGCAACAATGCATTACACGGGCTACCCACTCCAAGCTCATGTGTCCGCGGCAAAAGCGGCGGTCGACGCCATAGCAGTAAATTTTGCGCTTGAGTATGGGCCTTTCGGAGTCACAAGCAACATAATTAGTCCTGGACCTATAGGAGGTACTGAAGGCATGCGCAAGCTTTCAATGATCGAAAAAATTAAGGAGAAAGAGGGACGACGAGTGCCACTACAGAGGTACGGCAGTGTGAAAGATATTGCCGATGCAACAGTTTATCTGTTCAGTGACGCGGCAAACTACGTTAATGGCGAGGTGTTAGTCGTTGATGGTGGTGCATGGCGTGTTCTTGCCACAGGGCCTGATTCCGGTATACAGTATCCCGAGAATGTACTCACTCGAAACACATCGAAGATATGAAACAGTTGTAGCTTGTCAAGCAGAGCTGCAGTAAGTAGTGCCTTACTTATTTGTGTTGAAGACTTGAGAAGAAGCTGGCCTTTGCAGAGCTTAGCAACAAGGGGACTCTAACAATGTATGCAAACTACTGACTTAAACCTGAGGCACTCCCAACTTTGCCAGCTCACCGTTCACTTCCTTCACAAGCTGGTGCAAGTCTAATCTTTCTGGCAATGGAGTTCCGTTCCAAACTGCGATTTCCTGAGCAACTGCATCTATCGCAGCCATGGCATCCGGAGAGTTTCCGAGCTGCAATGCCGCCTTGCAATGACTTCTAGCTTGCCGAGACGCTCCAAGACCAATAATGGCTGAGGCAACAAAGATCTCAACATCCTTTAGTGGTAGTACAGTGCTTCCACCACAAAGGTATCCGAAGATCGATGTGTTGGCCCAAGAAGCTATCACGAGCATTAGTAAATACACTCTAGATCACGAGAAATTGACCTCTACTCACATAAGTCAGGAAGATATTGCGCTATCATCACTCCCACTTCAGAGTTTCCAACCCCTCGATAGATGGCTTTGTTAGTATCTGAACCTATCTTGGCATAGTCTAACTCTCCAGGCGGAATTCTGAAGCATATGAGATACTTGACCAAATGAGTCTCTAGCGATCAAGCCTAAACTTACCTTGTTTTGTGTTCGACACTGGCAATGCCTCTGTCTTTAAGTACTCCAATCGTGCCAAAACAGGCTGGCATAGTATTTGGCAAACCAACGAATGGGGCAGCAAGCGAGATCGCTTCTCTCACTATCGAAAATGTCTCTTTCACCTGACTTTCTGATTGGTTTTTCGTGATCTCCGAAAACAACAATCCAACGGCATCACCTCGTCGCTGAGCAACGAGGATAGCGGTCTAAATCTCGTTTAGTGAGCGAAATTCTGAAAACAGGCTTGGAATTCCTGACCAATATGCCAATTGACAAATCCTGAGCTGAAGATATAGCCTGAAGTTGTTTCAACCATCCTAAGAATTTAGAGCTTTCATAGGCCGCTGCTCCTCTCGGCAGATTCGCTTGCGTATATTTTAGAGCAAAGTCTGATGCCATAGTGTATGATACTTCACACCTATTCAACGATTATACTATCGAAAGAACAGCAAGAGAGTTGCGGAATGTAAGAAAATTAAAGCGTTCATATTCGTAGTTGTCCTCGAGTCTCTGCGGAAGACTTTGCGGCTGCTAACGCTGCTCAATTACATTAGCGATTGACTTCCATGGAAGGGACTTACCCATTCGAGTTTCGTCAAAGACCTCGCGTCAATGTCTGGCTGGCCTTGTATCACAATTTCGGCTTCACAAGTGTTGCCGATCCATAACAAAATTCAGGTCATGGCTTAGCTATGCTGGTGATATGAGCTTAACCATCCATTGGCATTTAACTAGGCGTGGCATGCCTATCATTGTGGGTGCTTCAGGCAGTGCAGGAAACTGTGCAATATGTGACTAAATTTACCGATCGATATTCTTTTTTTAATATTCCAGTGGTTGGTGCAAAGTCATGGACGCAAAGAAATCTCTAAGCCAAGAGGGCGGCTCCAATGAGTCAATTGAGAGCAAGGATAAGAGAAAAGCTTCAATTAAGGCATATAGATGAAGCTTTTTGGCAGATGGTAATGCCTACAAAAAAGATTCAGTGTTGCTTGACGATGTTGTTGATCTGTTAGTGGCATAAGAAGTACTTGAGATATTCTTAAAAAGTGTTCAGCTTTTTGGTGTTCATGAGTCTGAATCTCATCGCCCGCATGTAGTGTTACATTAGCAGGTTCGCTTGTAGTAATTTAAGGCTACGTTTGTCTGGTGTTGCAGTCATTATGTGCGGTGGAAGCTCACTTCCACTCTCGTCCTTAAACCCACCCTAGCAGGACAGTTTCTAGTAACGAAGTCCTCAATTAGATTCAGAGGCAACAATTTGTTTTGCAAATCAATCCTCATTCTCTCTCTCCGTAATGCCGGTGCCGCGTCTTTCCTCTTTGGATTTGCTATGAATCGGTTCAAGCTGCGGTTTGAGCTTTTGATCATGGTATAATTGGCATGAGGAGGTATGAACCATAATCCCCGCCAGCATGTATAACCACCTCACCCTTATTGTAACTTTTTGATTCTAGGTGAGGAAGTAGTTCCGGCCAAGTTCTATACCCCGAGACCGTCAATTGAAGCTTCTCACCAGCTTCCCAAATCCAACCATAAGGCCAAAGCTCGATAATTAAGGGCACAACTTGTCCAGGTTTGATCTTCGCTTCAGTCTTGTGTGTATACATCGGATGGTGCTCGGTGCTCTTCTGGAAATCAAGCTCGCGATGACTAGCTCGAAGCATGCCGTTGGGGCCCTCATTAAAATATACGTCAACCGATTTGTTTTTCTGCTGCCGCATTTCCTCAAGCTTCTTCCATTGCGCTTCAGGGTCATCTTGAAGATATCCAACATCAATGCAACGTGTCTCGAGCAACTTGTCATTCGGACCAAGCTTGGAAACCTTGACATAAATGTCTATATCGTCAGTGCCGATGGTCTCGATCCAGACCTTGAGCGCGGCGTAACCGACCCACTCTTTTCGACTTGAGAACTCATGCGTGAAGACCGCTTGACCCGTAGCGCCGTCCATCTTAACGTTTGTCTGCGACGGAGGACAATCGGACCCAAGCTTGAGGGTATGGCAGTTCAGAAAAAGTCTTTCTGACACTTGTCGTGCAAGTGGGAATTCATGCTCCGGCCTGTTGATGATGTCCTCATGACCGGAATTGAGAATCGACAGTCGAACTTTGGGTGTGAAAGGCCAGTCGTTCTTAATTTCCTTCAAGTAATAATCGAAAAACTTCCGCAAATCTTCGACATTTTGAGGATAATACAAGTCTATAGAACTGTCAGCATGTGCCAGTTCATAGGCACGCAAGATCAGACGGTGACATACCAGGCCATTCATGGCTGTTGTGGACGCGCAACCACTTCTCGCCACTTGATGCTTTGAGGTATCCCTCAAAGGTGCCACGGGTGTGCAGCAAGTTAGTCCAGCTAGCAGTCACGTACATTGGAACCTCGATCCGGTCAAGCTTGGCTTGTCTGTCTTCCCAGTACTTGTTCCAGAAAGGGCATTTGCTTGCCATGGCGACAATGTCTTCCGTCTTTCCCAATGACGGCGAGCTCACGTTAAGCAAAAATTGCTGGAAGTCTGGATTCGGAATTCCACCTCGCATAGCATCATCATTGTAAAGGTCATTCCAGCCCTCCCACGGAGCAAGGCAAGCTAGATGTGGAGGCTGCTCTGCCCCAACAAACCATTGAGTCTGGGACAGCCAGGAATTACCTGCATAGGATATCCTACATCTTAATCAGTCCTGCAATTTCTCATCTGAGGGTTATAAGGTCGACGCTTACTTTCCATTGCACCATGGTTGCTCGGCTAACCATTCAAAAAGATCGTAGCCATCTTCCCCATCAAGCTTGCTATTTATGTGCGTGTTGCCTCCTGATTGCCAAGATCCTCTCACGTCTAAGAACCAGGTCAGTAACATACGGCCTGCTTATCGAGTAGGTGCTGACTGACCAGGGTGAACAATTGCATACCCATGCAGACACCAGTATGCAGGATCCAAGGCTTCAAACTTCTCCAACGAGCTTACTGTGCACTGTGGTACGCCGCTTCTGAAAGGCATGTCATTAAAAATTTTCCTATTCACGCCTCCGTTCTTTCCGAAAGGCCCAGCGGATATTATAGCGGGAATTACAAGCTTTGTATTCGGGGGCCTGTACACATCTGCGTAGATCACTGTGCCATCCCGCAGTGTGATCGCGATATCACGGTCCCACAGGATGTCGCATGGCAGTGCCAAAGCTCCCTCTTTGTGAACAGAACCTTGAGGCAGGATCTTGGTCTCCTGCTTAAAACCTGGGTACAAAGGGTGGTCTTTGCTGCTAGTGCCCTCACAGAAGATGATCTTGTGCTCCTGGAAGATGGTCATAACAGCACGAATTCGGAATCACGGCAGCGAAAATTCTCGTCTGTGACTGTTGCCCAAGCAGTATCGATTGTGAAAGTCAGAATAAGTTGTGACTTCAAGATCGAATAATATAATGGAATGTGATGTGAAATGCTGCTCTCAGCTCTGCGAAGTGTTGTGTGGCGCTGATTCGCATCGGAAAGGACAGACAATCTGTGAAGGAAATCTGACTACCCGCAGCCGAGACATCGGAACTAACCACCTGGAGTTTATGAAACATGAAGTGAGCAAGAAATTGAACCATGTTTACACGCACGGATTCCATGAGACGACATCAGACGCGGCAAATAGACACGCCGATCCATGCTCGACTTACGATATGGATTAAGATTCCCGAGGGGCTCAATGGCATATTTGGCCATAACAGTTTCGGACCGAGTTAGTCGCCGCATTTTTCGTCTCTTTCCCCGGAAGGCGCTCTTTGTCATTCGCACATTATTTCCCCGACCAATACCTGTGACTTCACACAAACGTACTGTATTGTGGTTGAGCACGGCCTCTCACCATGCCATACTCCGAATGTGGTTTTGCCGACGGCGTTGCAATCTCGGGCCAGACGCATCAACAGAGATTGGCTTTCTTGGTATCTCATATACTTGATGTTCCTTGACATTACCCTTGTTTGCGCCGGATTGTGTCCATACAGCCCAGATCTAATCTGCAAGAGCACGATTCTATGGCACAATTCAAAGTCATCATTGTGGGATCAGGCCTCGCTGGAAACCTTCTGGGCAACGGACTCATCAACAATGACATAGAGGTTGAGGTTTACGAGTGCCTAGCACGAGATGCAAAACGTGAGGGCTACCAAATACGGCTTGGAGCTTCAGCATTGATGGGTATGCGAGCTTGTTTGACCAAGGAGCATATCGATCAGGTTGTGAAGAAATTTGGCCGTGCTGGAGGCAAATTCGCTTCCGCGCCCATATTGTACGACAAGGACTTCAATGTGATCCTTAATGCAAATCGCTTTCCCACATACGACAAGTCAGCACCGATCAGCAGAAAAATCCTACGTGACATACTAGCTGAACCAGTCGATCAAGCAGGAAAGCTTTTCTACAATAAATCCTTCAGTCGTTATGATGTTTTGAATCCGCATACGCCAAAAGAAAAGATTGCAGTGCACTTTGACGACGGCACCTCCAGCGAATGCGACATATTGATTGCTGCAGATGGTGCGCATTCAAAGGTAGGTATTGTGCTACTCAAAGTTACATAGCTCTCTAACTTCTTGTAGGTTAACCAGCAAGTTGGTCTGAACAACCTCAAAACTGTCACTTCACATCAGTCTTTCCTAGCCAAGGTCGACTTACCCACCTCAAGGTACCTCCAAATGGCGGATGAGCTTCTGAAATCCCCTGTCGCCATCGCGTCAGATAACCGCGTATTATATTTCTGTGGTGGGTTCATGCTTTCCTTACAACATTCTCGATTTGCAAGATGAGAACTACATTGAATCAACTGACTGACCACTATTCTAGCGTATCTTCCAGACAAAGCGACACCTACGCCTGCAAGCCAAACTTCCAAGACAAATATCCCGCATGATTTTGACGAATCTATCTCGTCATGCTTTTTTGGCTATGCTGTGCCAACAGATGATGTGCCAGAGAATTTGAAAGAAGCCGCGCTGAGTGAGAAATGGGATTACATAAGCGGACAATTCCGCAAGTACTGGTCACCAAAATAGTAGGACCCCCTTTTAGGACAATAACTAAACCTGACTGGTATTATTGCAGTGGCGAAATCATCGACCTCCTTCGGGATGGTGATATTTATCAGTATCAAGGTCGCGTGAGCATGAGACCTCCGGCAAACTGGCGGGAGAAAGCCAAAAGTAATGGTGTGGTCGAAAGAGGTCATCCCCGGGTTTTGCTTGTAGGAGACGCAATACACGCCATGCTGCCCAACAGGTATTTTACTAAACACTCTGTCACCCAGCCTCATTCAGGCTATTCAAGCACAGCGACTAATCAATATGATGAATACAGGGGCATGGGCGGGAACCAAGCGATGCGCGACACATCTGTTTTGTTGCCAATTCTAGTGAAGCTCGCCAAGAAGTGTCATTCTACTGGAAAAGGTCTGGTTCTAGCCGATTTGAATGCCGCTTGCAAGGAATACGAAGATGAGATGATTCCTAGGGGTTTTGGATGGGTTCGGAAAAGCGGTGGCGACACTCTAATGGTGAGATATTGTTGCAATGGTCTGAGCATTGCGTCTGTGGCTGACTCTCGAGCAGATTGCCGATTCTAATACTTGGACTGGGCTTGCATTTATGTATACTATGGGTGTCCTGATGGACGTGGCGTTTGCTTTCTATTGGCTCTCCAGTTTTGTCTACAGCTGGAAGTGGATTGACGAGGCTCCTGAATTTCAAAGCTAAGGCATCGTATCCTTGCCCGTACGCAGGAGTACTGTTTCCAGATTTTACCATACAGCCAACTGGTGGCATTTTATATGAAGCAATTCAGTTCGATAAAGTCCTTCTTAGCGGTGTCAGGCTGCAACGGTGTTGCTAGAAGATTTACCATCATCAAGTAACAGTTACAATATTTTCATCAAGCCAGCAGGTCCTTGCATAAAACTTTTCCACTATTTGGGTGAATAAGCTACGGTCTTTCGTGTGGTCATGCGGTCCCATGGGTTTTGGTCTTGGCCGATCCATGCGCAAGACATGTCTTCCAATACTCTAGTTCAAATGAAATCTTCAACTGCTTCAAGTAGCCAATTTCTTGCGCAACACGCATATTGTGTCCCTGAGCAAGAAGATGCGAGTTTGAAAGAGGTACCGTATTTCCCCGAAACGTTCATCACTTTATCACGTAAACAACTTATATGTTTCTCCTGATGTAAGATCCCAAACCCGACATTTTGTCTCCCTTTCGATGAGCTCAGTAGCTGCCGTTGTGTCAATTCGGTAAGGCCTGATAGGGCTAGAAACCAGATTAGCAAATTTCTGTTCTTCTAGCATAGAGAACAAAAAAGTACCTCTCGTCGTGTAAGCACCATACGATCCTGTCGGGATACGAGAGCCACTCACACTCCATCCGTAAAAACTGAGCAGCCGAGCCTTCGAAAGGTCTGCCATCATAGTTCACCTCGCCAGCAGCACCAAGTATGGCAATGTCTGGCTTTGGTTTCATGGTTCGCATTATGCCTTCATAAGCGCCAAGGTAAGCGCTCCACAAAACGGCTTTGTTGTCGAAGCGAAGATTGTACATCAGCTGGCCACCGTCGCAGTGTGAAAATTTGTTTTTGGGATCCCGAACGAACTCCATGAACGATTTAAGACCATCATCCATAGCCTGTGGTGGCAGAACCTCATCAATTCTGAGGAGGAAGTGTTTCATCCCGAACGTGATGTCTAAAGTGCTCCGGTATGGATTTTCCGAAGGGCCCCGCACCATACCGGTATCCATTACGTCTGGATGATCAGCTGCCGCCAAACGGTGTAATGATGGCCATATATCCACTGCCATGGTTGCCATGGAATGATGTGGTTGCGGCGGCGCACCAGGAAAAGATGGTTGCAGAGGACAAGTTCCTTCCGAAGTTTGGATCCAGACATCCTTAGGAAATAATGGCAACCTTTCTCCGCCTGCCACAGGAATGAGCTGTTCTTCAGAGACTTCAGCGTCACGCATGATTCGAATAGTTTCGGGGTTACCAACGATGCGGGCTCCTGTACGCAACGCAAGCCGGTCGGCGCCTGGAAGGCTTATTCATCACAGACAAGTCAGCACTCGAGAACGCCGCTCATGAGACTCAGCGACGGCATTTGACAGATTTGCTTACTGGTCGAAGTGCGCATGCGAGATGAATATGTAATCTGCTTCTGTAACCTCATCGATAGCGAGATATTTCTTATGCATAGTTAGGCGTTCAAGCCATGAATCGAGGAACAAAGTCAAACCCTTCAGTTTGAGGCGGAAGGTCGTCGTCCCTGAAGGATTAGTCCTTCAACACCAGCCTCTATTTTGAGAAAGTCACTTACCGAAAAACTCAATAGTGTCTTCTAAGGCCGAATCCATATTTGTTGTAACTACTCATAATACACTCACTCGTTCTGTAAAATGAATCACGACAGTAGGATGAAGAGTGACAACAGACCAGACACAGATAATGTCATTTCTTGGGGTCCTAACAGACATTTGGAAACTAGCAAACACGTCCAAGCCACTACGTACTATTGTTGATTGAAGTTCCGGAACGATCGAGTGGCGGTATAAAATTCGAACGCCTCTACACGGCTTCGACAAAGTTATCTCCGTTCTGTATGTTCGGGAGAAAGAAGCCGTTACGGAGTGGATTGGGGGTATTGAAAGCGCGATTGTCGAATTGTGTACTCGCACCAACTCTCATCGCCTGTACTCATGTTGTGAGACTAGATGCAGAGGACACGAGTGGAACAGCAGGGAACGTCCCGACATATTCCCCGGAAGTAGCTCACACTCATTTCATAGATCAAGGACTCCATGGAAAGCACACTTGGCCAATGGCGAAGTTCCACTAACCCTGATATTGCTCTTCTGTGAGCTACTCATCCGAGTACAGATTCGGTAAGCACAATAGAGAGTCCACTCGAGATTATGTCGATCAATGCACTGAGAAGTATTCTAGAGTGAGTTGTGCAGCCAAGAGGTTAAGATACCATCTGATCTTATCATACCAGACTGGGATAAGGTACAGTCCGACTAGAAAGGTACCTCGCAGAGTCCGGAGATAGGCATGCTGCGGAGGTAGCAACTGAGCCCCTAAGCCACAGTGCCCAAAAGTAATTTTGCATGGATTGTTTTTATTTCAATCTTTTTACACCGTCTAACGGTCTCTAGTAGTAAAGAGTCGTTAGAGCATGCAATACGCCCGCTGGCTTGGCAGCTCCACCAGCGGCACGGCCACTTCCCTCCACTGTTGCCTCTTGAGATCGAAGCCTGTACAGTTCTGGATATCAAATGTCTCCGCAGCACTCTCTTTATGAATGTCTCCAACATGGAGTTTCTTACCTGCCCAGGTGATGCTGGAAACGCCGCAGTTTTTGTTCCATACAGGACGAATGATACCATCGGGATCCACCTTCAGGACACCCTGGGCACCACACGATACACATCCGATCTTATTCTCCGTACCATAAAACATATCCACTTTAGCTAAGTGACAGTATGGACAAGCACCTTCGGGCTCGTCACCTAGATAGCTGGCATCATCAAATGACTTACCAATCTGACTAGCCACATTCTTGCCAAGCTGCGTTGCGCGTTCAACGAAACTGCCCTGTGCTCTTGCAATGATCGAGCCAGGTGTTCCACATGTTTGGAAAACGACTTGGTCTACCACCTTGACATGCATGGGATATATCAACGTATGCAAGATGGGCAAAGCCATAGTAATCTGATCTGGCGTGCTCGATCCGCCAATGGCTATAAATCCTGCCACACGAGGCTTGAGGACTCGCTCATCAACCTTCATATGAGCAAAGTGAGGATCTCCAGCCTTCCGCATCTGTACAACTGTATCGACGAAAGTGGCATCGGTGAAAGGGCCACAAATTCGATCTAGGATGGCCTTGAGGAATCCTGCTGGAGAATGGCTATAGATTGGTGTTGCAAAAATGTAGGCATCAGCGTCCATCATCGCATCCAGCAGGGCCTGACGGTCGTCCGGAACTTCTTATTTGTTCGCATTTCCCGCGAGCATTGTTTTGTTGCTGCCCATCGATATGTCTGCAGCTCCTTGAAGAGGTTTGGGGTTGAGCGGAATTGATACTGAAGGTATATGCACCCATGATGTTGTGATCGAACTGTCAGCATCTTGTGCTCCTTTCAAAGCTGCCTTCAAGGCAATCTCGCAGTTACCGTCGATGGTGCCGTTGGCGATACCAAGAATGTGCATCTCGAGAATCTGTAGTCGGGATCTTCAAAGTTGTGGGACTATCGACAAGATACACAAGAAGCTCGTGCCACAAATCAGGGCTCGTATATCTAGGAGTTAATCCTATCTAAATGCAAGAAGTGTTGTCTTCTATGTTCTTGAATGGCAGAGCGACCAAATTTTATCCGCTTTGAGCAGTTTATGACACCCGGGTCAGAAAAGGCTGTTGGAAATTGTGTGCCTACAAAGACAAAATACTCAATGTTATGAATCACGTACCGTTTTCTGTGGTTTTGAAAAGTCGGTATGTGCATTGCCGAGTCGAAAGCTGCTCCATGTTTTACACGTGGGGATCCCGCAATCAAGTTCGGGGTCGGTATTTACAGCATCCGAATGCAGCACCAGTACGAAAACAAAAACATATGCCAATCTTATCACTAGAGAGCTTCGTACATACAACATATCCTGTCTCCATGCGCTATGCGGTAATTTATCAAGACATGATCAACACGTGGCCAACAGAAACGTGCGTTGCAGTTCGAGTGCGGTATAAATTCAAAGCACTTAGCACATATGGCGTTTTTAACCCATATGCCTTAAACAATCCTCCAGCAAGCCTAACGCTAGGTCAAAGCACAATATATTCTTTCTCAGGCTGCTAAAGTTAGCGTGTCATCAAGCTGCCATAGACATGTCGCGGAAAAAAGCCATTTTCGGAGATCAGAAGTTGATGAGGTCGGGAGCGTGATAAGCACAAGTATGGGCATGAAGTTCCAAAAACATGCTTTAACTTCATCCTCTTATGCAGACACTACAGTAGCTTGCGCATACTGATCATAAAGAAACGCCTGAGTACTTGATGAATAATCCTGCTAAACGCGACTCGTCTACTCAGTCGCAACCCATACAAATCATAATCTAAGGTTGGCCAGGCCAATGGTCGCACCTTCAATACTCGGTTGAGGCTAAACCACGACAGCTCTGTTGTATTGTGGCCAAAACTAGAACCCGGCTCTTTGACTCAGCCCTGGCGATCGGAAGCTGCACCAAGCTCAAGATATCCGGGGAAATGGGGCATCCGTGGCTTCGTTTAGCATCCTGTCCAAGCTAGCCAAGCATCAAGACATATGTATATCGTGTCCAATGTATCCAACCCTGTTTAGCAGACCAACCGTCTTCAGCCTATCTCAGCAACACTGATGCGGCCATTCACTTGCAGGTGTTGGCATTATGGACTCAATAACTCAATCACGGCATGATGAGAATCTTCAACGAGTGCAAACTCTGGGAAGCGTCAAGCTTCGACATGAGGATAACAAGGAAATCATTCTGATCCCAACTCCTTCTGACGACCCTAATGACCCTTTGAACTGGTATGTTAAACCATGCCTCTTACGTTCTACTAGGACGTGTGTTAACCGCACAGATAGGTCAAAGCCTTTTAAGGTGTACCTCATGCTTTTGACATGCCTGATATTGATTCTCGCCAACTTCCTTGCGGTCGGGCCTTCTGTCACAATTATCGAGACCACCATCGACCTTCTGCATGCAACACCACCTATCCCCTCTGTGCCTCAAACACTTGCACCAGCCAGTATTGCAGCTTTCACGTCCGCCGTCACCAAAATGTCGTACGTCTTCTCCGGAATGGCCCTCATGCAAGGCTTTTCCAACTTGATTTGGATGCCGTTGATAGTGAAATATGGCAGAAGACCAGTATACATTTTCTCCTGGCTCGGATACACAATTTTTGCCGTCGTCGCAAGCAGAGCGTACAATTGGTCGATCCTGCTTGGTTCACGGATCGTTCTTGGGTTCTTCCCTGGAACTGCAGAATGCATGGCCCCTCTTACGATTGCCGACTTGACATTTCTACACCAGCGTGGGGTGATGATGGCACTTTACGCGGTGGCTCTCGGTAGTGGTGGCTCCATTGGGTCTGTGATAGATGGAGCTTTGTCAACCACCACTGATTGGAGGGCCATCTATTACCTTGGTGCTGGACTGAGTGGTTTTGTGACCATCTTGATCTTTTTCACCTTCCCTGAAACTGCCTACAACAGGCTTGCAGCTCCTATGAAAAGCCGTGTCTCTGATGGTCTACCAGAAAAGCTGGAAAAAGAAACCAACACTTCAATAAATGCCACCCATGTAGAGGTGGAGCAGCATGTGATCCCGCCAAAGAAGAGTTTCGCCCAAAATCTCAAGATAACCAACGGCATTCTGACGCAGGAGAGTATGTTCACCATCTTCTTGCGCCCACTAGCAATGTTTGTACTTCCGCCAGTCTTCTGGGCCACCATAATGTTGGGCCTTCATGTGGGCTTTTATGTTGTGATTGGCAACACCGTCGCCACTTCTTTTACTCAGAATTATCACTTCTCGACTCTACAGGTCGGTTTGCTCTGGTTTGCTGTCATTATTGGAAGTCTCATCGGTCTGCCACTTGCCGGATGGTGGACGGATTGGGTTGCTGATTTGCTTACCCGACGCAATCATGGAATTCGAGAGCCCGAGATGCGCCTCCCTGCGATGATCTTAGGCATGCTCGTTGCCCCAGGTGGTATTCTGCTGTATGGACTTGGAATCGGCTACAAGCTGCATTGGGCTGCACCGGCATTTGGCCTTCTCTTGTGTAAGTGGTCCCTGAAAACTTGCAACCAGTGCCAAACATCATGTCTAACTTGGTTACAGTCAGTGTTGCACTTGCTGTCAATGGTAACATCGCTATGGTGTACACCATCGATGCATACCGCCCCGTCGCCGGCGAAGTTGTTGTCACACAGATGGGTTTGAAAGGTGAGCTACATGATCTATGCTTGAAGAAAGAAAAGGCTAACTTCCCATCCAGCTGGATTTGCGTTCCTCCTTGGATTCTATGCCAACAAATGGATCTTAAATGTTGGCTACCCTGGCACCTTCGGCGCACAGACAGGAATCATTTTTGTGGTGGCTGCTTGCTGGCTTCCGCTGTACGTTTGGGGCAAGAGAATTCGACACGCTACTTTCAAGTGGAGCATTATGAGCATCATGCGCTGGGAGCTCGATCGCGAGATTGGCGAGTAGAATATTCAACACAATTCGCTGGGTTTAAAGAGGACAACACCTAGTAGTAATCTTTGATCAGCTAAAGCCCAAAG
Source organism: Neophaeococcomyces mojaviensis (assembly GCA_030247915.1). Classification (NCBI taxonomy): domain Eukaryota; kingdom Fungi; phylum Ascomycota; class Eurotiomycetes; order Chaetothyriales; genus Neophaeococcomyces; species Neophaeococcomyces mojaviensis. Next base: position 23,618 of record JAPDRQ010000038.1, read on the forward strand.
AAAGTGTCTACCGCCCAGCATTACATCATTTGTTGGGGGGGGGGGGGGGCTCATACTGATCCACTCCAAACGTGATGACTTCTTCTAGACCCTGTTATATTGTATGATTAGACTGGACGACCCGAATGGTGTCAGTCTCGGGACGGTTTCCTTGTTCTCCATTCCATACAACCGTCCTATTTGGCAATCGTACAATTATTGCTTTAAGCATGGCAACGACCCTACGCCCTAGCGTGATAACCCCCTAGAACAGTTCAGATAGTACCCTACATACATCTCTACCATCTTTTGACCGTGCGCAGTCGCTCAAACGACAACCACGACAAATACAGATGCTTCTGGAACTGTGAACACGGTCCTGCGAAAGTTTCAAGCGACTCTAACACAAATGACGCAATGAGATCAATCACTGTTCTGCTTCGCTAACTGACACGAGCCAAGGTAGGTATTCCTGCGCGAGACCTCGATTACCAACGCCAGTCAGTCAAATCAAGCTCACCTCACAGCAGAGCTATAAGTTGATGGCTGAACCACTAATGCAAAAGTTGTATCAGAATAGGTGTTTGTTGTTACGAATGCTAGAGCTATTTAGTTCGAAGTTATGTTGACTGAACTTTTGAATAAATCATGTACAAGCTCTATCTTGTTGTTTCCGGAGTATACTACAGTCGAGCTAACAAATTTCATTTCATGTCAACCACTGGACCATGCAATGCCTTCGGTTGCGCTTCGAAGCTGACTTCTATGCTAACTCAATATTATGCTCAATTGATATTGATGCAAACCTAATAGAAAAGCTAATCTTAAGGTGGACATACTTTGACGCATCAGGCAGGCTTCGAAATGGTATCACCTAGTCGCGCCCTCAAGCTATGGCGCAGAACTGCAAATTGTTAGAAGTAAATGTTTCTCCTCAAGACAACTTGCGTAGCATCCGCAGGACGAAAAAGTTTGGTCTGGCAAAAGTCTAGTAGTTCTTCTGCGACCTCTGTCATATTGTACTTACGACTGCTCTCCGCAACAATGTCGAACCCAAGCAGTTGTGTCTGATATTCATGGTGGATCCCTTGCCATTTACACAACGATTTGCAATCGTAAGTCTTCAAATCTATGCACTTTCACCACATTTGATATGGATACATCACAGCAGAAACTCGACACAACAGTGAGTCGTTGAGTAGTAAGAGATGAAATTACCTTCGACATGATTGCATGCTTGAGGTGAAACATTCGCACCTCTTAATTCAAATGTCTCTCGAGTACCTTTTCGAGGAAGTCAAAACCACGTCTCTGCGTCTCCCACGTTTTTGAACCTTTGACCATTTTTCCAACAAACGTGTGCGGCTCACCCGGTACCTCGATAAACTCTGTCTCTATATTTGCAGCTCTCAGCTGCGACTCAAGATGACGGCTCAGATGTAGCGGGATCATGAAATCTGCTGTTCCATGCACGAAACAAGTTGGCGGCCACTGTGGGTTGACACGCAGCACGGGGTCAATCTCTTCCAAACGATCAGGCGTACTCGGCCAGATCGCTTGCAAACATCTACCATTAGCAATCGAGTAGAGAGCGAAAGCTTGACGGGGATCCTTAAGATTTGGACCATCTTGCTGTTGGCCCTCCAAGGATTGACTACCAATGAAAGTGGTCTTCTCCACAAATAGATGCTCGAAGGCTGAGTCCGGAGGATGAGGAGGGAGTCGAGATTTTATCTGCTCGATTTCGTTAGACCAGAACTCGTGCTTGAAATGCTTAGCGCCATAGAAGTCGAGAATTGCGAATGGTGGCGTTGGACTCGTCCAAGCCTGCCGCAAGATATGTTAGATAAGCAAGAAGTACCATAAATAGACTTACTAAGCTCAAAGCCAGGTGTCCACCTGCTGAGGTACCCATGGCCATGACCCTGTTCGGGTCGGGTTCTACATCAACTTTGGCCTTTTTAAGCGCAGCAGCCAGTCCTCCTGTCTGCGCCCACCTTAAAGCGTCTTTAACGTCGGTCATGGGACCGTCCAAAACATTCACACCCGGACACAATCGATGCTCGAGCGACAGGACTATCCAGCCTCTGTCCAAACAGTCCTGAATCTGATCTCGATTGTTCATCTTTGAGAAGCCGAGAATGAAACCACCCCCGTGTATCATGAGAAGCACAGGCGTCAGCTCATACTTGATCGTTGCTGGCACATGGATGTCGGTGGGTATCTCGACGCCATCCACGATTTTGTAAGGAACTCTTAACTCAAACATGTTTCAGAACTAGATAACTTCACACTTTTGCGTTACTAATGAGAGTTGACGCAGTTCCGAAATCGGGACTCGAACTGCAGGTCTGCAATGCAATGTGGTGAATTTGTTGGTTGCCATAGTGTACATCAGCTGGGTTAGAAAGCCATCGATGCGAAAATTGTGTTCCGTGCTCCACAAAGCATCACGTGGAGTCAAATTTGAGAAGTTCAGACAGATCGTGTCTGTGAGTGTATACATAAGCACAACTTGAGCACCACTCAGGACCATTTGCACAAACACAGGCACTATTTCACCCATAAACTGGCTGTGACAGAACTTCGCAGTGGATGGGTCAGGGTTCATATGGTTCCGTGGAAATTTCGGATGGTGTGTTGCCAATGCAACATTCCCCGCAGAACTTTAAGCGCCGCTCGATTGATCGCTCATTGGTAATGTACTCTGTGTGTTCGTATCCGAAGTTAGTTGGCTTCAAAGGTACCAGAGACAAGGTCATACGCCTCAGAAGCAGATGTAATGAATGAACTTAGTGCAAAACATCATCTGTTGAGTACTCTTAGTCTCCTGCTCAACCTAGTCCAATTGTGAATAGAAGGTCACTACATAGCAAGCGACGAAGTCTCACAGAACTTTGCGGATGAATTTGATATCCGAAACCCCTTAGCCGACCTCTTCCCTAAAACCCTGACGACCAAGAAGAAGGACGGTGTAATATATTTCCCCACGACACAGAGATTGACAGTTAGGCCAGGAACTCAACTAAAGCTATTGTTGGCTCAAATTCTGTCGAGATGACTAGTACCAAAGAACCAACTCTACGTACAGGAATTTATCCAGCAATTGATCCTAAACTGCTCGATGGCTGCTTGCAGGGAAAGGTCGCACTAGTCACCGGCTCTAGTCGCGGTATTGGCAAAGCCATCGCAACAGCACTCGCATCCGTAGGCGCCAGTGTTGCAATAAATGGTCGTGCGGGGTCCATCGTCGAAGCGACAGTCAAAGACATTCAACAACAGGCATTAGGCGCCAAAGTGATCGGAGTTGTCGCGGATGTACTCAACCCTCCTGATCAAGAAAGAATGCTCGCAGAAGTCCAAGCAGAGCTTGGCAAAATTGACATTCTGGTCTTGAATGCTGGTACGAATCTTTTCCAACCGTTCCACCAAACCAAAGCCAGTGAGTGGTGGGATCAGATGAATCTTAACATACGCGCGCCGGTCGAGTTGACACGCATGCTGATACCCCAATTCATGACGAGAAACTCGGGCTGCATAATATATACCAGCTCGAGGGCAGCTGTAAACCACTTCCCATTCACATCAGCATACAGCATCTCCAAAGGAGGTATCACCCAATTTGCAAGCTGTCTGCAAGCCGAACTTGATATTGTCCAGACACATCCTAAGGCAGGTGCTTTCGAGAAAAACGGAATCGAGGTCTTCTCCATTCATCCAGGAGAAATTGCCACTGAGCTACATAAGGTGGCGTTGCCGCCGAATCTTGACAGAGATGCGCCATATATTGTGGAAATGAGGGACAAGATGAAAAGCGTTTTGCCGAGATTTCAGGCAGAGCTTCCTGCTTGGACAACAGTTTTTCTTGCTTCAGGAAGAGCGCACGCACTCAGAGGTCGCTACGTCGATTGCACGAGAGATATCGCGGAAGTCATCCAGAGCGTGGAAGCAGGCGGTCAATCATGATAAAGTTAACTTTATTTATTCTGTAATATAGCTTGCCAGGCCTATACCAATACATGTGTTTACTTCGAGTTCCCGAGATCGGTATAATCGAGTCAGGGCAGCTGTCGTCTACAATTGATTCATTAATGAGCCAGGCAGATAGAAGACAGGTTGGTGGTACAGTGCCAAAACTTGTGACGACTTCAGGCATAGAAAATTAACCCTGCTCATCTTGCTTGAGGGCTGCTCGCCGCTTGTGTAGCGGCCATCATAGTACTAATAACGCTAGTTCCGTTTCTGTAAGACAACGGAACGCATTCGCTACAACAAGGAAATAAGGCCCTGAATGCAAGAGAAGGCGAGACAGGGAATAGACGTAGAAAACGGGTGCGCAAAGTGCTTTACTGCTTATCTCAGCGTCGTGGTTGTAGCGTGCTAGCAATTTGTTGATGAGGATGTAGTTCATCCCACTCCGTGAAATAGTCATGCGCAGGCAATGTTGAAGCCTCAAAATGGATCAGTTGAAGATGACGGATGCACGATTTTGACCTCCGAGGGAAACCCTGTTCTTCCAGGATAAAACTAGTATTAGCTGGCCTTTCGACTACTCTACAGGCTCGACGGATCTATTTTGCACAGTCTCCGGACTACAATTTTCAGTCCGTATGTACGCCGGATGGCATCAAATCTTGAGGCTAGCATATAAGGCAAGAACAGAGCTTGACGCAAAACATGTATCTGCTTGAAGCTCTTCAAGGAGGAACTGCATAAGGGATGCAAAACCCTATGAAGTTGGGTGAGACAGCAGCACTAGGCTCGGTACGTTATTGCTTCCAAACACTGAGCTCCATATCAATGTGATGTGACGCTTAGCTCAATGTATCTATGTAAAGTATCGTATAACTGAATAACTAATATTCAACAACCACCATTCGTAATGGCTTTGAGTATCCATATCTTAATGACCGCAGCTAGAATCTTAGACCATTCGGAGGCACCGAGAATCACTAAGCTTCTAGGTAAAAGTGGATGCGGTTTTCACAGCAAGATCGAAATAGCTAGATCGCCTTGTACTTCGCGGCTGAGGACTCAATCAGGATGGAAATGAGACTTTCATGGATTTGTTGGTTGAGAGAGGTACAGATATCATGACTGCACATAAAAGGATACCAAAACAGTTCGAGAGGTCAAGCTACTTTGACGAACAACTCCAATCGCGACAAGGAGAGCTGAAAGCAGTGGTAAGCCGTCGAGTGGAAGATCGATTGGGCTGTCTCTATTGCGAAGGAAGAGCAGCTGCTTTCACCTGTCATAAACCACGACTCCAGAACGCATCGCAGTGGTTGGACAAGCCAATCGTCAGGAACCAAGTTAACCACAGCGTCTTATTGTCAGTTCCTGGTATGTGGTGAACATGTTGACAGCTTCAGCGTATCAGGAAGAGCCATCCTGCCTCTATTATGCGAGTAGGAGCTTCATAGAGCATGGGGCTCGAGGTGCACAGCTCTTTGTCAGCCACTCTTAGGAGGGCTATGTCAAAATATGCTACAAGAGGTGCGACAAAGTTGCGGAATAAAGATAATCACCTTCTGGTCTTGGCGTGGCTGGACTCTAATCATCTCTTAACGCCGTCAGTTTCGCGGTTATCCCTAGCCTTCGCTATCACAACCACTGTATTGCAATTCAAGTTGCCACGCAACAAAAGAGGTCGAATTGAACTCCACGGTAGTGAAGATGGCATGACGGGGTACTAGCTTTCATCCCATGTTAAATTCAACGCGAGAGTGGGCAAACACTCTCGATTTTAAACAGACCACAGCCATTCCATCCTCTCAAATACTCTTGATGTATTCAACTGGTCCGACGTAGTGGTATCTCGCAAACATCGCATAGTAAATGGCACCAATGATCAGCACTGAGCTGAAACACAGACTGGACCAATTCATGCTTTGAGGTGTTGGATCGTTCATCGAAGGGAAGAAACTCATCACAAACCCCAGGGCCAGAAAGGCGAGCGAAAGGATGTTGATGGGCAGCCCGAAACGCCCGAGGTTGAACGTGCATGGAAGAAGTGGTTGGCCTCGAATTCGTCGTAGTGCAACGCAGAAAATTGAAATGAAGTAGGAACATAGTAGTGATCCGAGTCCAAGAGACAGGATCTGATTGAATGCTACAGTCGAGCCAATGTTGACCAGGCAGAAGAGGATTGAAAAGGCGGCCGTAAACACAACAGCTAGATCAATAATCAGTAACGTAATTCTTGAGATAAAGCTGTGCGATACTTGCCATTCAACGGGATTTCGAAGCGTGACTCAACCTTGGCAAACCATGTGTGGAACGGCACACCTCCATCACGAGCAAAGGCCCAGAGCTGGCGCGATGCAGTAGCCATGTTTGTCATCGCATTGGCCACGGATGAAAGCACAAGGATCATCGTCATGGCAGTAGCACCACCCTTCGATCCAGTAGCATTGTAGAAGACTTGAATGAAAGGAAATCCAGTCGGTGTTGCAAGTACGGTCTCTAGATCGCCGATGGTGTAAACGAAAGTACTATGCATAAGTAAGCCAACACGTCCATTGATCATCAAACATCATGTTCCAAAACTCACATCAGGATGATGAATCCGAGAGCACCATTTACACCGGACGTCCACATCATGACTCTCGGGAGATTCCTTGATGCATCCTTCAATTCTTCGGCCATGTGCACAGCAGCATCAGCACCGAGGAAAGCTGTGATTGGGGTTATAAGTCCGACAAGAGTGGATAGACCAGCTAAACTCAAGATTAGTGCACATATAGTCAGATTTCACGATGCCATCTTACTAGAAGGCCAACCGCCAAGGTTTGAGAATTCGGTCCAGATCGCATGAGAATCACCACGAGGACCTAAGACCCAAAGCGGAACAAGAATTGCAACAAACCCTCCCAAATGCAGGCAGAGCACCAGAGTCTCAATGAGGGGCAGATGCTTGGCTAGGAAAGTATTAAAGATAAAGACGAAGAGTACCATGGCAATGGTCAATAGAGTTCCGTGCCAACGCTGGTAGACGTAGTCGTCATTGTTCAGAACGATGAGACCTTGAATCTGGGTTGCAGCTAGGAAGGAACCGATCGCAACACCACTCTGCCAGCCGAGTGTGCAGAGCCAGCCAATAAAGTATGATAAGATTTTCTGGTAAGATCGAGGCGCAAATTCGGAAATCCAGTGATATTGTCCACCTAGAACAATATTAGCATAGGACCTGTGTAAGGTCCTTCAGAAATCTCCATTTCGGTAAGCGTTGGCAGTAGACAATGAATAACCTTACCTGCTGTTGGGGCCATAGATGCCATCTCAGCCATAGAAATGTTGACCATGAAGAAAAGAAACACCACGATGATGTACATGTAGATGAGTCCTGCAGTGCCTCCGTTCAACAAACCAAATGCCGAGGTTCTGTATGATTGTTAGCACAATACTTAAAGGCATAGATCAATCTTCCTTACGAAAGGAGCACTTGCCATGAACTCATCAAGATCATTGCAAAGCCGAAGATCGACAAGAAGCCAAAGTTACGCTATTGCACAGATGTTAATGTTGTTCTTGACGCAAAGCCGGGCTGCTTACCCTCAACTCTTGTACCCTGCCCAAACGCCTCATATCCTTTGCATCTCTGGAGGTGCCTCGTTTCTCGCTAACAACCTCCTCGCTGCCGACTTCAGAAGCGTAGACATCACGGTTAGTGACCGTACTTTCCTGGAGCTTGTCCATCCTTATGTGTACCAGTATCCGGCTCAAGAACCTGCGAAAATACAAAAGGGAAGGAGAGTATAGTGCAGAGGTTGGGGGAGGTGTGAAGGCTCCAGGAGGATGAAGAAGATGTGCCGAAGAGGATATTTTGACTGCAGGTGGAGTTGCAGAACCACTTTGATGCGACCCACCAAGGGCACCAAGTCCCGTTCCGAATGCTTTTCTGGAATTAAAACACACGAAAAGAAACCACGTATATTAACATATCCTAGGAACAAATTCAATGACCAAAGCTGGGGTGCAGCCCAAAGCTTTTCAACAGACACCAGGCTATCTCGAAGGAAGTAGTGTTTGAGAAGTGTCTGGAGCAACTGCTTGAGCGTCAAAATCCAACAATGCCGATCTTGCCCAAGAAAGGCCTCAGAAGATAAGACTTGCGCGATGCAACGTGCCAATTCTAAACCTTAACAGCTCAATCCTTCATGGGTCGTCGGCAGTAGTGGAGCACCGATGACTTCGAGGAACAGTTTTCTGCTCACAGAAGGATGAATGACAGGCTGAAAGATGCTATCACACCACGACTTTTGAAGCGAATGTCCATCGACCATTGCCAAGCTGTCCTCTTGAGATGAGATTGATTTTTGCTTTGGTTGCACACAATGTTCTGTGAATGGCGATAATTGGCGTACAGCTAGGGGCGGCCGGCTCACTAGAGCCCGCGTTAGGTGGAGTCGTTTGCGAGGCGACCTCGCATTGCGATCCAATACGTGGCGTGCCAAAGGAAGATCCTCCACATTCACTGGAAGTCCCGCATAAAACCAAACGACTAGAATGCTATTATGCTCCACTCATTCATTATGCAGAGAACAAGAGGGGTAATATTACAAGCCAGACCTTGGATGCACCGCACCAAACAGGAACACATGCCAATGAGCTGATAAAGCCAAAAGGCAAAGGCAGTAAACATCAACAGAGCACAACAGAGCACAGCAGAGCACAACAGAGCACAACAGAGCACAACAGAGCACAACAGAAAACTGAGCCGCGATAGCCACCGGCTTGCTGAATTTTGTCTCGTCTCGTATGGTTCCCTTTGCGTTGTAAGTACAAGACCGATTAAGCCGATCTCCACCCCAACGCAGCACCGTGAGTTGCTAGGCAGAATAAGTTGACTAAAAGTGGCCCACAAGGGTCCTTCCTATCGAAAAAGCCGCCAACAATAAGCTCATGCATTTCGCAAAAGAGCCGAGCGCTGGGGACGCCTCGTACGTGACCATAGGACATGTGGTGTAGATCTTGTACAAGAACAACCTGGATAACCCACCCGTTCGTTCGACTGAGAGTTTTAGCTCTCGTTTCACAGTCGGAAACACTGCCCTTGCAACTGCCTCTCTGTGCCCGTGCGTGACCTCGACCATGAACACCTCTGAGTTTGACTGAATTTACTTCCATCTTGCTCGACTGACGCAGGGGTAGATGTTCAATGCACGCATGCTGTTATAGCTTTCCACAGAATACGAACTTCGTTGCGGCTTTGCAGGACTGTTCTGTGCAAATAATTGTTCCTCGAAAGACTTTATCAAAGAAATGAATTTGTCGAAATCACTCGAATTATGATTGGGCCTCTATTTGGCCAGCTGTTATTCACAATATGGACGCTCCAGATTTGAGTAGCGATGGATGGCTCAGGATCAGCGTGGTACCATTCTGGTCATCGCCATTATCTGCTCCGTCTATTATCCTATGATACTTGCTCTGCGTGTCGTCACGTCATTCACGAATTTGGCCATTGTGACTTTTCAGCCATTGTGGCAACGGTTTGTTAAGGGTTTTGTCTCGAATGCGAGATGCTAATACACGCGTCAGTTGAGCGGCGCTATCCAACAAGCAGTCGTCTTTGCTGCAGTTGCGAACGAGTTGGGAAAAACGTTTGATGATATCACATCCTCAGTCACGCTTCTAATAGGAGAGTTTGAGGAATCCTGCGGTATATTTGCAGGTTTAACTTGTGTGTGCCATCATTTCTGCAGCTATACCGGCTCAAAATCGTAGACTTCGACTGTTCAATACATTCATGGGCAGTAGCATGTGGCAAAGGACGGTCTCGCATATCTATGGAAAGTCTGGACACAGCGCCTCTCAAGAGCAGAGCGACATTCCTTGGAGTTCGGTAAACACAAGCAACAATAGAAGTCGAGCAAGGTCACTAGGGACGGATGAGATCACAGCGAGTGATGGTGCAGCCAGATCGAGGCCAGATCAGAGCGGATACGTCTACACGTCTTCTTGGGTTCTGTGGGGAGAGGCAGATGCAGGATCAGGTCGGTCGCAAAACAGCACGGATAGCAACGCTAGAATTACGCGAAAAGAGACGCATTGGCATGTTTCCTACGATCGATCAGATGGATGACCAATACACCTCAATTTTAACTCCCGAAGTTCGGTCAATATGTATGCGATAATCGAACAGCCTCCGCATTGCTGCGAAGTTCATGCGTCATGATGTGCAGGGTCTCAACAGCTTGTCATCTTCCGCGATCTCAGTGTCATCAGTATGTGAGATTGTGAGCAGGACAAGAGGATGACACACTATCAGCATCGGGAGAGGAATCAGATTTTTGGTTTCTGAAGCAACGGAATGAGCACTTCTGTTAGGGGCATTCCTATGGAGGTGATTGTCCTAGTGTAAACTTTTTGTGGCTCAAGCCAAAGCACTTGGACTGATAATTGGACAAGCTAGCAACAGGGGCGTAGAGTGTTGTTATGGCACTGGGAGTTAGGGCAGCTGAAGTGGTGCAAGCATGCGGGATGAAGCTGCTCCTCTCAAACGCTGGGATGGAAGTTGTATGATTAGATTGGTCGGCAGCATGTCTCCGGATCTCATCTTGCCATCGCTGGGCCAACGGTATCAAAAGACAAATATCTTCTATGCGATCTCGATTTCGAGCAGTTGGTACTTATTGTTCTATGAGGAGTCTTAAACGATTTTTGCGGCATCTGGTGTCCTGCTTATCGTTCGCCTCGTAAACCAGTGTGAGAACCGACCGGGAGGCTTGCTTTGTTCTGTAGGTGGCACCACTGGCTGGCCATGCTCTGTCTCTTTTTCTCCGCCGTCTGGGAACGCCAATGTGCTTTCTGCATCATGATTAGTGCCCCGATTGTCAGAGCAGTCCCCACTCTCTATACCAATCTCAACGTGTGAGTCTGACTCTTCTTGAACCTGGCCAGCGTCCCCTTTCAGTCCGGCCTGCTGATTCGAGATAGACTGCATTTCTCTCACGTGTCCAGCGTACCTTGTACTCTCCACATCATGTCCAAGTAGGGTTCCTTCCCTTGTTGGGGGAAAGATGGGAGACTTCCAATGGTTCATGAGATGTGCAGCCAAACCAATGAAGATGACGCCACCAACAATATTCCCGCAAACTGCAGCGGATTGATTGTACCACAGCCGTCCGATAGAAGAGGGGGCTCCGTTTAGTAGACCGGTAGAACAGAATATCACTAAAATTCGCGGTTAGTTGAACCCTGTAACGGTGAAGCTGTTTAACATACTATTTGCGACACAGTGCTCAAAACCTGAGAGCACAAACATGACGACCGGAAACCAAAGCGCCATAATCTTTCCGGCGGCACCACGAGCCGCAATGCCCAACATCAGCGCCATACAAACCATGATGTTTGCTGGTATTGCTCTGAGAAAGATCTGTCCCCAATCTATATTAAGCACTGTTAGCGTCTGGCCTGACCGATAACCCGATGAAACTTACTGAGATCCTCAAGCTTGCCAACAACGAGCGTATCAAGGAAGTCTCGATATTGTTTTGTACCGAACAAGTCTGTGAGATATCCCAAGAAATATGCAACAACCAAAGTGCCAGCCCAATTGCCGATATAAACGATCAACCAGTTGAGAAGCAGAGATCTCAATGAAACGACGCGGTTGTAATATCCTGTAATCAGACTTGGATCAGAAATGCCAAGAAATTCGGATTAGAAGCAGATGCTCACCAACAGCAAGGATCATGGTGTTTCCAGTGAAGAGGTCTCCCCCAAACATCGCAATGAAATGAAGAGCTGGATATGGTAATCAGCAACTGAAACATTCAATGATCGGCCACCATTTACCGAACGCAAAAAAGCTTCCCATCAGGAATTTTGGCAAGGACACCCACTGGCTCCTGACACTTTCCGGCACACCACCCGCCGCGCTAATCGCCGCGATTCCACCCAAGCCAACCCAGAATCCAGCCATAAAGCTCATGAAGAACAATTTGTCTGGGGGATTCACCACCTTTTTGGTTGCGTTGAATAGCACAGCATTCTCTAATACAAGGCCTGAAAGCATATCGGATGGCGCAGGTTGCACGTTTGCAGGGGTGCAAGTACTTGGAGACCAGTGTAGGTGAGGGTATTGAGGTAATTGTCTGCGATGCTTCCCATTCTGACGCCGGGAGGCTCGATGGAAACGCTTCACATTAGTTTCGTTTGCAGGCTGTAATCTTGCAGGAGTGCTTTTGCTACTGGTACTTTGTGTCGACATGTTGGGTTTGCGTGATGGGCTGCGTAGGGCGAACGCTCAGACAGCAGTTGGTGAGCATAAAGTCACAAGTATGGTGTGTTAAAGAATCTGAATAGTTATGTCTAGATACTGAGTTACTCAACAAAGTGTAATGAAGAAGTTTCGAAATACTCTTTGTTTATACAGAAAGTAAAAGAAGCCCGATTTAACGGTTGCAAATCCGCTCTCTGCCAAGGTAGCACTAAAAGCAACTGAAAATCAGGCAACACCAGAATGATCTACGAGCTACATAACATAGCTGTTACCCGGGGAGTAGACCTTGCCTCCAAATTCCCTAACAACTCAAAAGGCTCTGTTAATCCTTCTGGCGTTCATTAAGCGGCGTAACAGACAACTGGTACATCGGTTGTACCTAGCGGCTTAGTCAAGATTGCACCGTCTCGGAAGGTCTCGGAGGTGGATCGCATTTTCAAAAGTGCCAAGAACAGGTGACATAAGTGGACTAGTTGACAGATTGCCCACCAGCCATCGTATCAACCTCCTCAACCATTCCTTTCCTCATGTCTGTTACAGGCGTATATTTGTGGTTTGTAGATTCGTATACCTGACAGTACCAAGTCATTCAGTCAATGGCTGCTTACTGCTACCTATCCAATCTGAAGAAAGAGAAGCTCTAATTACCTCATGAATGGTACAGAAAGAGGAAGGGCACGTATTATGTCATATCTGAGTAAACAATCTGCGACTCCTAGTCCAGTGCTTGCCTTTTTGGGAGAGTACCTCAATGGGGTAATCTCGGTGCGCTCGGGGATACGTTGGAATTTTGTTGTTCCTAGATTGTTATTAGAATGTGTGTGACACCGTCTAGAAGAACACACAACGTCAGACCGATCAGGGGCTAGTTTCAGGCGCACATGCCTATTCGCTTTTTCCGATGCCAGCCGAAGGCCGGGCTTGGCGGGGTCTGCTGTGCATTTGTGACAATCGTTCTACCCTCCGCTAGTTCCCTAACTACAGTCAGGGCAAATTTCCGTGGATTATTCAGATGAAAGACATGGATTATCATTGTAGGATTATTTTCTTTTTAGCATCTTTGTACATGACTGAGTGAATCAGAACATCTAGCTACTTATTCCTGGGCAAAAACATCTCATGTCGTCGCATGCGTCCATAAGTACGATGGGGCTGCTGTACGACGATCTGATGTCTACCGTGTCGCTGCTTTTGATGTTGTCTTTGACCAGCAATTCGAAAAGAAAAGATGCTCTGTGCGATTTTATACTCTCAGGAGGCGTACCGTTAGCCTGGAGTTGAAAACCGAGGATTGGGTACTAGTACGAAACTTTAACGATTACCCATATGTCTTCTTAGTCCTTCAGAACACCAAGCATCTAGTCCATTCAGTAACCAAAGTTTTAAATTAACCTTCAACAGCCTTTATCCCGATGTCGTCGATACTGAGCTTGGCATCATTGAATGCCCTTGAAGTGGGAAGCTCCATATGGATGTTGACGGCTTTCGCAACCCCAAGCTTTCCCTCTCCATCCGAGAGCTCAAGAACGTGTCCACCGTCTTTCCTGTCTTTGCTAACGAAGTGCATGTGATTCCCTGCAACAAAAAACCCTTGCCATATTTCAGGTGATTGAAAGCCAACAATCGTCCCCTCAATATCGTGATAAGTCTGCACCTGTTGATTCTTTCCAACTTCAGCCAACGGCTGTCCCTCGTATTCTTGACCTTTGACAGTGCGGCATTTAATCGATTCAAATCGTCCATCAAATCGATAATTCATGAAGGCATTTTCCGAATAGAACTCGAATTGTTTCAATAATTGGCCTACTGACTCTTTGGACTCTAATCGAACATTAGAAGTCTTTTGTGGCACAAATTTAGTTCCAACAGCGTAGGGGATTTGATCGATTTCGTCAGGTTCTCGAGTTTTGCCTTCTCCAAGCAGCTGATAGATTTTTCCATCGATCATGAGAAGCTCCCCTCTCATTCTAGTGAATGTGCCTATGCCCTGGTTTCCCTTAGAGAGTAGTTTCTCTACCGATATGCCAGAGTCAGAAACCCCAGCCATTAAGGCGTTCACGAAAGAATACTGGTAAATATGATTGTCTTCCATGTTGTGTCTTTATCGCAGTGAAGTCAATACAGATGTAAAGATAGCTTAAGAGGCTCTTAGAGCACACCACTTTGACCGAAGAGCGCAATTAATGCTCCTAGTTTCCGACAATCTGATAAGACTGTGTGTGTCGGATGATAGTTCTAGAATTGAGGCATCTATGAGCCGTTTATCAGCCCACCGAGTGGGTTCTGTTAAGCGAGGCGTTACATAACGGAGGAAAGCGGATGCCATTAAGTTAACCGTTCATTGGCTATGGAGATGTGCGGCTTTCAGGCAAAACATAATCCACTTTCCCAAATCGTGCAAGGTTGCACTTTCATCCTCATGACAAACATATTTGGCGGCATGTTCACCGACATGATCTTGCGGAAGGCTCTAGCACGTAGCCTTGTGCCTTGTAGTCTATTGAGACAGTACTTAGTGCATATCTCTCGCCAGTATTTGACCTGTGTAGTGAATTTTATCGTCAACCTACTATCAATCGCACCAGCAATTAATCTTAGAGAGCCTTACTCCAAGAAACCACCAGAGTTCGTGATATCGATTCAATATCACCATGGCAGAAGACACAGTTGCACAAATCATCGTGAACAGCCTCTACAGCGCTGGAGTAAGGATAGTTTTTGGCATACCGGGGGCCAAGGTTGATGCGATATTCGACTGTCTCCTGGACCATCCAGAGATCCGCTTAATAGTATGTCGCCACGAACAAAACGCCGCCATGATGGCTGCAGCTGTTGGACGTATTACTGGAATTCCAGGAGTCTGCGTGGCGACTTCCGGTCCTGGTGCATCCAATCTAGCCACAGGACTTGTCACTGCCACAACTGAAGGTGACCCGGTCGTTGCAATCATTGGCTCTGTCCCCAGACTCATGAATACAAAACGCACCCATCAATCCATGAAAGCTTTGGATATCTTGGGCCCCGCTTCAAAAGCTGCTGTCGGAATTGATGTTGAAGATCAAGCTGCCGAGATTGTCCTCTCGGCCTTCAGGACCGCTAGCACCTCACCAAAAGGCGCTACTGTCATCTCTATCCCAGCAGATATTGCGCATGGAAGATCAACGATCACACCATTCCCCAGTCCAGCATTCTTGGCGCCCCGATATGGACCCGCTCCGCAAGCAACACTCGAGGAAGTCGCGCGATTGATAGAAGGAGCAAAATTTCCCGTCCTGTTCTTAGGCATGCGTGCTTCTTCGCCAGCGGTCGTTGAAGCTGTCAGAGGTTTGATAAAAAATCATCCTATGATAACAGTCGAGACCTTTCAAGCTGCTGGAGCGGTGTCCAAGGACCTGGCCCATCTGTTCTACGGTCGTGTAGGCCTATTCAGGAACCAAGTTGGCGACAAAGCATTAGCAAGATCTGATCTTGTAGTTGCTGTCGGCTACGATCCGGTCGAATATGATGCGAATTTATGGAATCCTAACGGATCTCAGAAGATCGTGCATATTGACTACACATCCTCAGATTACGGAACACACTATCATCCACTCACAGAAATGCTAGGTTCCATCAAGGAGAACTTGAACTATCTTACCCAACATCTCAGTCATGTGCAGGACGCCACGCAAACCGATTTGGCACGGAACCTGTCAACAGAGTACCTCGCATGGCAAGATTCACCTGAAACGAAACGGACAAGTGGCGTTGTCCATCCGCTACATTTCGTCTCGCAGCTACAGAAACTAGTGTCGAAAGATACAACAGTTGCTGTAGATGTCGGCACCGTTTACATCTATATGATGCGCTACTTCTTTGCGTATGAACCTCGTCGACTCCTCTGTTCAAACGGACAGCAAACCCTAGGAGTCGCTTTGCCTTGGGCAATTGCTTCATCTTTAACGCAGGATCCTCCATGCTCAGCCAAGGTTGTGTCTCTGAGTGGCGATGGGGGATTCATGTTCTCATCCCAAGAACTGTCCACTGCTGTTCAACAGGGTTGCAATATCACACATTTCATCTGGAACGACAGTGCCTACAACATGGTACAGTTTCAAGAAGAGCTGAAATATGGCCGCAGCAGTGGTGTGAAATTAGGCGGCGTCGATTTCGTGAAGTTTGCCGAGACTTTTGGTGCCAAAGGCTTCCGCATCAGTGATTCATCGGAGATGGAGAAAGTGATGAAGGAAGCACTTGACCATGAAGGGGTTTCTCTAGTCGACGTCAACATTGACTACAGTTCCAACCAGCAACTCGCGCAGCATTTGATTGACAGTGAATTCAATTGACACAAGGCTGGAAATATTAGTATGGTAGTGCGACATTTGTCTGGGCGTACAAGTCTGATTTTGTGCTAGAATTTGCCGTGTAATATTTTCTTGAATGGCTACATACTACTAGTATCTCACCGATTTTGGACTCCAACAATTCTACGACACAGGAGACATATTTACCATGAGTGCCCGCCTTAGGGACCATAGCCTTATTGACCAGAAGCCGGCTCATATCAGGTGCATCCATGTCTGCACGACAGTTGACTGCAATCCGACTATTGACAAGACACCCTTTTCGACTATATCTCAATTCGGAGCAAGAACCACCTAAATCAATTCTGATCATCGCTTCTCATCGTTGGCGGCACAGTATATGAAATCATGAGCTCTAGGTCCGCGTTGTGCTCTCTTTCGAAATCGAGTGTGTGCAAGCGCTTTCATTCAACTCCTGCGATAAACTTCCATATTTCACTCTCATCGGATTTTCTTTATCAAATTCGTCTAGACCGCGATATGTTCCACGTGGCTCTGTAGACATTTGTCCTGTCTGTCTTGCTTTTCTGGATTCGCCTGTGACTGAGCTTCAGAGTTCATGGGATGTGGCGCGTTCGTTCCGAGTGCTGCCTTCTTGAAATGGCGTGGTGGCACTTTCAACGCGTAAAGTTCATCAAGCTTTTCAAACGAGGTGCCCTATAAGTGCACATTCCATCAGTTTCAAAATCGTATAAACCATGCAAAAGTGCAGAGGGGGAGGGGTTGGTAGGACAAACCTTTGTCTCGGGATACAGATACCAACCTCCTACCGCAGCAATCAATCCAGTTGCTAGGAAAATGAATCCGACCTTTCCTCCTAGATTTCCCGCGTCAGGGTTGATCTTTGAACGAAATGTCAGCTATAGTTAGGTAAGACGAGGGTGCAACTGTGAGTAGACCTACCATATATGGCACTGTGAACTGCATAATCAACCCCCAGATCGCGTTCGTAATCGTGATGAGTCCTTGAGTTGTGGTTCGCAGTCGCGTCGTCGCGATCTCAGAAGCAAGTACAAAGCCTGTGGCTCCGATAGAAAGCTGATAGATAATAGCCCAGAGATAGATGAAAGCGACAATGCCCCAGCTTGCTCTGCTTTTATTAGGCACACAGCCCATGATACCAATCAGCAGAAGCATAGCACAGAGAACGAACTGCGGCACGACGATCAAGACGCGGCGACCGAAGATCTCGGTAAGCGGAAATGCGGCGGTGCTTGCCACCAGCATAACCACGTACAGCGCAACAGCAGCGCTGAAGTAGTCTTTAATACCAATGAGCTCCAGGAAGTAAGTAGCATAGCCAATCACGAACGTGGCTCCAATCATCTGCTGTGCACTCGCGGCAAAGATAGCGGTCCAGGTTCGCTTCCGATTGGTGGCGCGGAAGCACTCGACTTCTGCGTTAATATTTATACCAAGGAATGTGCGATTATGTCTGGCATACAGATTTCCCTGCACCTCGCGTGAGAAGGCAATTTCGTCTTGTAGTCGACGAACCTCGATGTCGTAGAACTCCATCTCTTTGAAACCGTAGACTCGTTGCAGTGCTTTCTTGGCTTGGTCAATCTTGCCGTTTCTGACAAGCCAATAAGGTGACTCAGGGAAGAATGGCCAAACAGCTGTAAGGATGACTGCGAAAGCAAAACGTCAGGAGCGGCAATGACAGGCCTTGTGTAGGATGACTCACTTGGGAAGATATACATCGCGACCACAGGAGTCCACCATTGCCTCAGATGAGTTAGCCAGTCTCTGCTCTGACAACAGGAGAAGAAGGAACCATTTGCCATCAATATTACTACTTCCTTTTGACACAACCACACTACATCTGTCAGCTCTCTGAATTCAATAATGTAGGTAGGAGGCATACATGGCAAACTGTCCGAAGACAATGCTCGTGTTGAAGAAACAAAGGAAAAATCCACGAAGCTCGGGACGACAGGTCTCACCAATCCAAAGAGGCGAAATTGTGAACATCATGCCAATGGCAACACCTGGTACGGTAGTAAGCAAAAGCCAAGCAGTGACGAGAAAACAAGACAATATTAACATACCATTGACTCCACGTCCGGCAAGATGCATTCGCCAGTCCGGTGCAAGCTGCTGAAGCAGAATACCTCCAGTGGAGATGAACGACGCGGCTAGAATTCCCCATTTGCGTCCGAATTTCTCAAGGAGAGGTGCAAAAATGAAAGTTGCCACCACCTCACATGCCGGAGCAATAGAGTTCCAGGCCGACAAGTAACGGGCGGGAATTAGATGACTGCCGTCTGGCCGCAGGATACCAAATTTTTCTCGGAAAGCAGGAAGGGCTGCCAGCTGACCGCCAGCAACAATATCGAAGCCCTGCATAATCACGCCGCTAGAAATCCAGAACGCTGATAGAGAGAATCAGTTGGAGAGCTTAGAACAAGACACAGAATCTGTACCCCAGAAGGCAAAGCGCGATTGTGTTTTGAGGATTTTCCATTTGTCATCCGGGTTGACGACTGAGTAATCGACTCTGCAGGACAGAAAGTGCGTTAATAGCCATTGAAGAGCGTAAGGAGAGGTCGATCTCACCCGTTGATCAAACCCATCTTGGATGACTGTTTGCTTTCCCTTCAAGTTGTGTTGAAGTGGTGGTTGGCAATAGAGTAGGAAAAGTCTAGGGAATGATCAGAACTGATACACGATGAGACTGTCGTTCTTATAGAGCAATACCAATAACCACCCTCAGACCGTCCTCTGCAATGTAGCTCAGGAAGTCGTGTCCCTTGATCCCCAAATGGTTGCGGGCTTTCTCCATACAGTCACCAGCCTTCGGAGAGTACGGGGTGGACGCAAGCGAAAAGACATCTCAAAGCTAAAAGGTGTGGCAAGCTTGACCTGAGCAAGGAATCTAGTACGTTCTCAAAAACTGAGTATCGCGGAGGTGAGAAGTAGTCCGCGATCCCTGACGTAGAACCAGGTGGATAGCCAATTATAGCACAAGCCATTGTGGACCTGGAAAATTGCACTCTAGCTCAACTTCGCGTCTCTACGTGCTCGAAAATCCCGGCATTCTTCGTTAATCAAGCTCTCGTGATGGCACTACTCATTTCCAGATATTGACTTCAGGCTTGGAAGACTGGCGAGGTCATGGGTATCTCAGCGCACAAGATTGGTATGTTGCTGTCCCCTTAATGCAAGTCTTACCCATTGTCATTTATGAGCGAATGTTCGCATTGTTGAAAAGATAGTGATTTTTGTGTGCATATTCTTCCCGGAATGCTCAAAGCTACGAGCCCACCCTAAGCACTCACTCCTGCAACTATTGTTATTCTTTATACCGCGTGTTAACATCGGAGCTTCCACGTTGTCTACGCCTTATGAAATTTTGCCTGAGTCCAACGGGCTTATTATTACCTGAATCGGGGACTGCCCTGTACTCAAGAGCCCTGGGGATGTCCTCAAGCCACAACAATTAAATTTTGCGCCGAGACCTTTCGGTGACATCGTCTGAATGGATGCTTGAATCCACTTCCCACCATCAAATGGGTACCCAAGGTAACAATACCAACCCTGGTCTTTGCAAGCGATAGAAACAACAAGCGTGGCATGTCCTTAGACAAAGGCGAAATTCCAGAACCAGATGTTTGCGGTCAACTTAGCAAGTCAACGATGTGTAGTTACAGCCTTCAGTAACCAACACTTCCATGTTCAAATTTTTAGACTAAACTGTAAAACTAACTAGATTCTATAATACGACATATCAATCCGAGCAAGCGGGCTCAGTGGACCTTTGAACCGACTATGGTAGTTTTACCAGTGCTGCATGCACGCGAGGTTTCTGCTAAGACCTAGGAGCCAAGCTAGCTCATGCGCGGTTAGTATCCTCGAGAAGTCTGGTGAAAGATTCGGTTACGAACTCTGTATGCTTAGGGTACTTAGGGCGGTGGTAACTCAAGCACCCTGCCGTGCGAACTGTTCTTACATATATACTAGTGGTATAATTCGCCGAGCAGCAATCGTAGCTGAACTCATGCATGCTCCGCTATATGCTACCTCCGAATATGCTTGAACCACCTTGAACAGAAGTTCTCATCAATTAAAACAATAAACATGACATTGCAAATGGATTCAGGCAAGCCATCAAACCCAGCCCACTTGACTCTAGAAGCGTGGTCGCAAGGCATGATGGTTGGAGCATTAATCATTATGGCGATGATTACTATAGCCAATATGCGTGCTGGAGTATTGCTGCACAAGCTTGTTCTTCTCGAGGTACGGTTTTAACCCTCGTTTTGTGTTTATGCTCTATACTGATGGGTCAAATCTACAAGCTTGTCCTAGCGGTGCCAAACGGTTTCTTCATCTTTTTCAACCCTCCAGTTTTCGGCTGGTATCTCTCGTCAACTGCTGTGGTGCTCATCGCATCCTGGAGCTTACATAATGTCATTGCATGGATGAAAAACAAACCATTCTTGACCCGCACGGCAAGTCGAATATACATCGGTACCGTGATGTTAGTCCAGGCGTACTGGGTTATCGAGGTCTACGCCAATTTCACCTACTTCAATAATATCAACGATCACCTTTTCGTCTCTACGAGGCCCTGGGAGGCGCTATTTCGGTACGGTCCTCTCTTATCATCAGTACAGAATGCGTCGAAACTAACTCTCAGTCAATCAAGCGACCCATGGTGGATATTCACTACTATCAATCTACTCTGGAACATTAAACACCGTTATAGCTTCGGCTTCATCGAGCTTATCCGAGTATCGCCCCGTTTCTGCATTTTGCTTCTCAGTATGTGCTTCAGCGTGGGCTTCATCATTATAGACATTTTGTCAGTCATTTCTGTGCTCAAGACAGGTTCAATTAACCCTTTCTGGAAGTTTTCGTTCGTTTTCAAATGCTTTACGGACACCATTGTTCTCGATGACTTTAAGACAGCACTAGATAGACTTTGGAAGCACAAAAGGGATCAGATGAATTGCTCTGCGTTGGTGAGTTTGGAAGATGGGCCAATTTTCGAGCAGCTAGAATTGGGAAAACAGGTCGAACTTCAAAAACCCCTTTAAGAAGTTGTACAGAGGTGGCACCAAAAGCAATACCATTTGTCTATCATGAAGTTGTGCTACGTGGGCTGAGTAGCTAATAAGGACCTCGATTTGCAGAGGTAGAAATGCATATCGTCTTCATCCACAAGCAGGGATTGCAGCTCATGGAGCAAGCATTCATCTTCAAACCTTCTCGTTCAGTAAATCGAACCTCCAGTTTCTGAAAAATGACCTTTTTGTGACTACTTTTGGATCGGGGACTGAACTATCGGTATTCATGGGATATGAGGAAACAACTTTTGGTGGGAAGGTTTGAATCTTACCAAAGCCAAATGGCTTTACGAGATCCAAATACGATAGGAGCAAAGGCCACAAGCGACCATCAATTGAGTCTACTAGCCCACACGAGACCGAAGAAGTGACATGGGTAAGACGCGCCGAGAGGCGTCTGTATTATCTCCAGATGTGACTACGCCTACAAAGCTGTACAAAAAGAAAACCTAGGCCACCACCAGACAGCCATCTCGTCATCCGGCTGCCATCTCTGCGCCTCACCCTGATTATTGCAAAGTGGACCAGTGTACTCTAATTGCTTCCTACTCCAACTTCCATCGCCGACCCTCAACCCAGTTTGCTTCCGCGCCTCCTCCACAACAAGATGAGCTAATCAAAGTATGACCGAATCTAATGCTTGTCTCTCGCTTACTCAACTACCGATTCCGTTCTGTGTTCCGCAACTTTTTCCAAGTCAGCTAAGCTTCGCTTGCGAGCCTCTTCAGCGCCGAATTCTTGCAGATCTTGATAGTGCACGGTCGGCACGAAACCCTTGGACTGCCACGCTTTACCGACTTTGGCATAGAGCTCATCGACTTGCTCAAGAGATAGACCCTTCGTCTCGTAGATAAACATATGGACAAAAGCCATACAGACGCAACAAAAACCGCCCCAGATGAAGAAGACCTTTGAGCCCAAGTTGGCGTTTCCGGGGCCGGCGTTAACAAGGTATGGGGTGGCATATGCTATTGCCCAGTTCAGTAGCCAGTTAGATGAGGTCGTAATGCTGAGTCCCTTCGCCCGAGCTTTTAGTGGGAAGATCTCTCCTGTAACCACCCACGCACAAGGGCACCAGGTCGAGGCAAAGAACAGGATGTAGAAGCATACGAAAGCAATGAGAGCCTTGCTGGCAGACGAACTGTCCGGCAAAGCAGTGCCAACGCTTGCAACAATTAACTGGCAAACACTCATGCCAATAGCACCACACATCAGAAGTGGACGCCGACCCCACTTTTCGACGAGAATCAAGCCAGGAACGGTGCCGACGACGTTAACCACACTGGTGATCATAGTAACAACGAACGGGTTCGAAATTCCCGAGTGGGTAAAGTAGGACGTGCCGTAGTAGAAGATGAAGTTGACGCCGGTCAATTGCTGCAACGCCTGAAGGCCAACACCCGTCAAGAGCCGTTTACGAATACTTGTGTTCTTGAATAGCTCCAGGTAAGACGCACTGCCGATAGACAATTCATATTTGTGATTTGCCTGAATCTCGGCCAGTTCCTCAACAAGATCGGGATGGTCGACAGCTAGGCGACGAAGACGAGACAAAGACCTGGCTGCCCCTTTGCTGTCACCCTTCTTGACAAGATATCGAGGTGTCTCCGGAAGTACAATCATACCAGCAACCATTATGATAGAGAAGGCAAACTGGACCGCAACCGGAATCCGGTAGGAACCTGTGTTGTTGTGATTCTTTGTGGCATTCAGGACGATGGCGGCGAGCAGCAAACCCATGGTGATCGCCCACTGATAGCATCCGACGATAGCACCTCGAATCCATTGCGGTGCTGTTTCTGATTGGTACAATGGCACTGTGGCAGAAAGAAGGCCAACGCCGAGACCAGCAAAGAATCGGCCTGCGACGAACATCGGGATTGCGGTTGCAGCGGTCTGTAGAATCACACCGAGAGTGAAAACTCCTGTATTGAATATCATCGCCAATCAACGACCGAGGATATCAGCCAAGGGTGCTGAGAAAAGAGCGCCCTGGGAAAGAACTTAGTACCACTTTCAAACACGAAAACTGAAAGACTTACAAAGAAGGTGCCGGCCGAGAGGATAGAGACGATCTCAGATGTTTGTGCCGCTGTCACGTCCGGGAAGTCGTCCACCGGGTTTATGTAGCCAGTCGAGAAGCGCTGTCTCCAATACTTCATAGCAAGGATACCTCCGATGGTACCTGTATCGTAACTTTTTGGTGTCAGTCGAATCTGAGGAGACGGTTCCCTATACCATTACTTACCCGAATAAAACACCACCAAAGGCCACAAAAGCGCCGATGATGATCGCAGGTGTAGCAGAGCCGGTTGCTTGCTTGGGTTTGTTAAAGAATAAGCCCATATTTCAGCAAGAGTGGCCCTGAGAGTGATTTTATGGCTAGTAGAACCTCAAGGGTGAGTAGATGATGTAGTGTTCTGTCTTTGAAAATGGTGATCAATGCGCCGATAATGGCATGTCGACCCTGAAGGAGCTTGTATATATACCTTTGCGCCGGCGCAACCAACTCATGGAGATGAGGAACAACCTTAGTTGGACAAAAGCCAGTATTGCGTCCACTAGCTTGGCCAGCTACTCTCACATGGTATGTCACTCCACCTGCTAGTATCGGGACGTTGGTCACTACGGTGATGCAACGTTGAAGCAGCCACTCCCTGCCACGAAGGACTAGGCACTCCCGCTCCAATTTGCATGAATACAACTGAAAGTGTTGGCATTAATGTAGCCTGCATGCTCTCCGCATTTTCAGTCATCTGTGATTCACGTTTGCTGACATATGACGGAGCAGTCAAAGTTCTGGCCCACACAACAAGGGTCATCAACCTAGTCCCCAAGAGATGCCTCTCGTTAACTACATGCTCATAGCTTTGCTCCTTGCATCACCATGGGGATTGGCAGAGACCGAGCTCACTCGTTCCATGGTATTCATGTTTTCTTAACGACAAGATGGGGTGATCGTGGCGGAAAGGTGACACTTACTCCTTCAGTCTAACATTTCTCACCTTGAGAATGTCAGACTCTCTGTACGAAGTCGGGTAGCTGTTTAATCCTAACCCATCATACCACGAGACTGAATTTCGTTGTAAACTGTCTCGAGAGACATAACCCTGGACGGCCCGCAACGTCTCTGTGGTGTAGTAAGTATAGCTGCATATACGAGTACCTAGTTGTACCAAGATGTGGAACAGGCCAAGGATCATGGAAGAGAACCGAAGCTTCTAGCTTGATTTTTGCGGTGGATACAACACGACGCTCTAGCCGTTTTCTCTGTGTGTTTTTGCAACGATAGGTGTGAATGCCAAACAGCCACAACTACAGTGCTCCGAAACGCACGGTTTGATATTCTGGGCAAGCCTGAAGCGGCCAAGCATCATCTGAGAGTCTGCCTATGAACGGCCACAACTTCCTAGACTGCCTGTGTGATAACTGCATTCACTTGGCGAAAGCGTCTGTATTCAAGTTCGGATATCAAGCCTAGAAGGTGGTGGTGGAACGAAGCTGCATGACCTGTACTCTATGCAACAAATAAACTTCGCTAGGTCTTTCCAGCAGTGACCTGGCTAAAGCAGAAATTGAACTCCCTGCAACAGCACGCATACTAATCGGACCGAATGTCGAGGGGGGGTTACGGAGTCATGCGGTAGCGTAGTAAGTGGTCCGAATATCAAGAATTTATGTAACTATCTTGATTCAGCGCAACTTTTAAACACTTCTAGCGTTACATGGTTCCCAATATGAACAGCCGAAGAAGCTGGGCAAAGATTCTGGAGGGATTTCTTTCAGGTGAAACAATGGAGACTGGGACATCATGGGACTAGTAATTAGTGAAAACTCTTATGGTTGTATCGTCCGTCCTTTCCATAAGTTCTGACGTCTTCTGCAAGCGGATAGTGGAGGTCCAGATGGCGCTGATAGTATGTGCAAGAGCGGAGGTATTGCTAATATAGCATTCTGGTGGCCACGTACGCGTGAAAGGGTCGCTTTGGGGTGAAACCTAATACCATGATGGTGAGCCAGTGACAACATGTCACTGCCTGACCTTAAAGATAAAATAATGGTGAATTTGGCTGGTAGCAGGCTGGCGTATGGCCTCTGTTGGTTCAATTTTTTGGGAGGGGATTCAGAGGTACGGGTAACATGTGAGGCCATCGAAACACAGGCAACAGCGAAGCGCGGCACGCACAGATAGGGAGTATTCCAAAGCCATAACTATCCAGTATTTCATAGGGTAGGCCCCAAAAACTGTAATGCTCGGCGGTAAAGATTGCTGCCAGTGTCCTTGCAGAAATATGTTATGGAATCGAAAACAATAGCTAGTTTGGTGTTACTTCAAACTTGTAACTCGTACAGAGCTGCAAGCAGATATCAAGGCGAGGAGCTGCACTAAACTCAATAAAGTATATGATCGTCTTTGTTCGCCAACCTGTTATCGGCCCGAAGTTCGAAACTCAGATTGGCTATGTCCACACTAAACTGATTCAACGCTAGCATGTTCTCGGAAGCTTCCTTCTGCAGGGTTACGTGACCCACGCGCTCAATGCTCCTCTGCTCAAATGGGAACGGTGACCAGGTACTCCGGCTGGAGGTAGCAAGCCTAATATTTATTCAATTTAGTCTGCCCAATGATCCCTTTACCTAGCTCTACTCAATACTTGGGTATAAAATTTGGTCACGGTTTAATCATAGCATTGTAAACAGGATCGATGACATCCTGGAATGTCCACTATCTGTGGAAATCAGACTGCGTGAGAGTCACACCCATTGGATCGAAAATTCTGTCATGCTCGGTTTGACTCCGGGTGTAGCAAAACACCTACCGATGACAAGACCAGCTCTTACGGCGTGTACAAGGAGTCTAGCAATGGCAAGGATCCATCACTTCAATTTCCGATGGCAGGAGCAAAAGGGTATATATATTTCACGAGGTCTTCTCTATTTCACTTCTCTGAAATCGAGTTAATACTTTTGATCATCAATCCGTTGTTTTCTTTTTGAAAAGCAAATCCAAAACTCCGAGGATGCGAGCTTACTTCTTCCTCCTCCTGAGCGGGTTAGTAACCTTCGTCAGCGCACAATCCTACACAGAACGCTATCGCCCACAATACCACTACACTCCAGCAAAGAATTGGATGAACGACCCTAATGGTCTCATCTACCATAATGGACAATATCATTTGTACTATCAATACAATCCCTCGGGCGACGTCTGGGGAAACATGTCGTGGGGCCATGCAATCAGCAATGATCTCACATATTGGGAAGAACAACAGGTCGCCCTCAGCGCCTTCGATGCTCCAGCTGGTCCACTGAGCGAATTCTACTTCTCTGGAAGCGCCGTGTCCGATGACATCCACTCCTCTGGCCTTGGTAATAGCACACGAACTCCTCTTGTGGCTGCCTATACATCATACTATCCGAATGATGTCACCTTGCCGAACAATCAAACTGTCCGTGGTGGTACACAAGCTCAATCAATTGCCTACAGCACCGACGATGGTCTTACTTGGACTGAATATGCTGGCAATCCAGTGCTCCCCTTACCACCAAGTCCATACGAAGATCAATGGCGCGATTTCCGTGACCCCTTCATCTTCTGGCATGAGCAAGGTCACCATTGGGTTATGGTCGTCTCGCTTCCCCAACTTCATAAGTTGCTCATATACACCTCCAAAAATCTGACGCAGTGGGAGCATGTAAGTGAATTTGGTCCAGCCAATGCAGTGGGTGGTGTTTGGGAATGTCCAAATTTGTTCCCCCTCCCACTGGACGGTAAAAAGTCAAATATCAAGTGGGTGCTGATGATGGGCATCAATCCTGGAGGTCTCGCCTTTACTGGTTCATCAGCAACCCAGTACATCGTGGGCAGCTTCGACGGTAAAACTTTTACCGCGGACGCTGATAGTGCCTACGATCCGTCCTCCGGAAAAGCTAACTGGCTCGACTACGGTCCTGATTACTACGCCGCTGCCACTTATAACGGACTTGGCAATTTTGAGCGAGTGGCAATCACCTGGATGAATGACTGGGCTTACGCTACGATTATACCTACCTTCCCATGGCGAAGCGCAATGACAATCCCTCGCAAGCTTACGCTTGAGAAGATTGACGGGCAGCCACGGCTTCTTTCAACGCCCCATTCCAATCTACAAAGTCTAAAGCACGGACCTCCCTTATACTCAAAGCATTGGGATTCCATTCCTACGGGTAGTGTGACTCTTCCTGTGTCTGGAAAAGTGTTGGATATTACTTTGACATTTTCCTCTGGCAAAAGCTCGAAGCATCTGGGTCTGGGTGTGCGAACCAATGGAATGAACAATGGCACCATCATTGGCTATGACTTTACCACCACACAAATGTTTGTCAATCGCAATGCTTCCAGCGACGCTTCTTCTTTCAGTTCCTTGTTCCCAGGGGTATATTACGCACCTTTACATTCCAAGGATGGAACCATTAAACTGCGCATTCTGCTTGACTGGTCATCGGTTGAGGTATTTGGTGGACGAGGCGAGTCAACAATCACAGCACAAATCTTTCCATCGGATGCAAACACTGGTATCTCATTGTTTTCCAACGGCGATGCGAAAGACGTCAGAATAAAAGTTGAGTCAGTATCGTCAGCATGGGATATTTCGTCGCATAAGTAGTGAATGTTAAGATTGCCTGCCGTTGTCGCGGCAAGCAGGAAGACAAGCAAAAGAATGCTCTTTTGTGGTTTGCCGAAGCTAGATGCTTTTATGGGAGACTTCGGTTCTTTCTTTTGCAGACTTCTGATTAACCCATTTTTATTTGTATCAAAGGCTATCGACATTGTACTAAGCCTGATCTTAAGCTCACGAAACAATTTTAAGCCCTCGCGTTGTTGGTCATTAGGTATCACAATTTACACAAATTCTCCATGCCTCACATCATCTTGGTCGAATCGACCTATCAAGAACATGCATCCAGTGCCCCTTTTGCAAAGCTCGATGTTACCCAAGTCATTGAGCCCATAAGAGTACCTTGCCACGGCTATGCCAACAGCTCAACCTCGCGTATATGTGTTCACTGCGCTGTATAAATACCTAACACCTGTCATTTCATTTCCAGAAGCAGCATTTTACCCTAATATGTGGTTTGTGCTATAAAGCCAGTCTCCCAGACCTTTGCTACCGAGTGCAGCACTTGCTGCTGCAACAAAATCGCAAGCAGAACCGAAATACAGCCCGAGCGCATACTTATCGAGCTAGAATGATGTAATCAACATTTGCTTGCTCGTACCGAACTGCCTTTGAAATTAGAGAGACTGGCAAGCTGGCCGCCAATGACATAATCGAACCCCAGGAATATAGAGCTGATGGAAGTCCAGAGTGCCCACATGCCATAGCTCGTTTGGTTCTTGAGAATGCGCCACTTTCAAGACGGATCGACTAAATTGTAGTCGATGCTAGCAGATGTCAATCAGCGCCGCGATGAGACATATCGAAGCATACGCAGTCGAGGATCGACGTATCATGTCACTTGTTGAGTTTATTTGTAATCTTTGGAGAAGATATGATAGCCATTAGTGAGCAGTTGCATCTTGCTAATAGGTAGGAGCGTAGCACTCATAACCTGCTGCGACAGCAGGTGCCTCGGGGAAATTATGGTTCGGGGAGCACTTGTGTATGAAAGACCAGGTTGTGCTGAAGCCGGGGAAGCTTAGAAAAAGCCATGCGGTAAATTTGCACTAATGCCCCAGCCAAAGCAACGATAGGTGGAGTCGGCTCAGCCAGCGGCGCGGGGCTGAATTGAAACTTTTGCTGTGGGGAAGATAATCAGGTTCCGCGCAAGCACCTGGGGTCTTTGCTTCAGCTCCGCGAAGTCTGATTACTTTCGTAATCTGAAACTCCGCATGTGATTGCATTCGCGGTCGTGTCAACTACTCCGGAGCACGTTTCTTCCCACTCCTAGTTAGCCACAAAACCAATCAGAGGTTCCGCATCCACCAAAAGTCAATCCAAGGCGTAGCTTCCTTGCTCGTCGATAAATTTTCGCTTCAATTCAGAAGCCTAACCAGCCGACGCAACCTCCGAGGCATGAAGCACAAATACTTGGCTCACTCAAGTGCAGGATGAGCCGGGATTTGACCATCTCGAGATTCCTCAGCGCCTCATCATGATAAGTGTCAAGAAAGTTAAAGACCCTAACAAAACGCCGTCATATCATGTCACTGCCCCTTACGGCTGGATGAATGACCCTTGCGCTCCTGGTTTCGACGAGGAGACACAGAAATACCATCTGTTCTACCAATGGAACCCCTCCAGCTGCGAATGGGGTAACATGTCTTGGGGTCATATCTCTAGTGACGACCTAATCCAGTGGAAATATGAGCCGAAGCAGCCTGCACTCTCACCTGATCAACCTTATGACAAGGAAGGGGTATTCACAGGTTGTATGGTACCAACATTGATTGATGGCCAGAGAGGTGGCATGACAATCTTCTACTCGTCAGTGTGTAAGCTGCCGTTCAGCTGGGATGCACTTCCGTATCCACGAGATGCAGCCGGCATATCCGTCGCAAGTTCAACGAAAACAAGGGGCACGTTGCAAAAGTCCGATGCGAACCCAATTGTGAAAGGGGAACCTGAGGGCATTTCTGTCACCGGCTTCCGGGACCCCTTTGTCGCTCCCTGGCCGGCCTTGAGTAAGGCCAGGAATGTTTCGAATACTATGTACGCAGTCGTTGCTGGAGGGGTTAAAGATGAAGGCCCCGGTTTCTTCCTGTACGAGGTCGAAGCAAATGATATGACACAATGGAGATATATTGGTATGCTGATAAAGACGCCGGTGAGATGGCGGCCCAATAAACATTGGAACGGTGACGCTGGCGTCAACTGGGAGTGTCCTAATTTTCTGACCCTCCATTCTAATAACGCGGAACGACACTTCCTCCTTATGGGATCCGAAGGTGGCGAAGATCGGGGGCATATCTTGACGCAGGGCATCAGGCAGCGACAATTACCTCAGCGAATACCTCGATGGTGCATGTGGATGTGTGGCGAGCTTCAATCCGATATCACCGGTGTCAAGTTCGATCCTAAGTTCAGTGGCATGTTAGATCATGGATGCTTCTATGCTGCGAGCACTTTCCATGATCCAAAGCACGACCGCAAGGTTTTATGGGGCTGGATAATTGAGGAAGATGTTACGGTCGAACGTTGCCGCGCCAAGGGATGGACTGGCTGCCTCGCAATTCCCAGAGAAATATTCTTGCTAGAGCTAAGCCAGGTCGAGGACACGGTAAGGTCCCATCTGAAGGATGTTGCCTGCCTTGAGGTAGATGCGTATCAGACATCATTATCAACGATTCGCACACTTGGAATCAGGCCACTGGCTGAGCTTCAGCGGTTGCGTATTGATGGTTCACTAATTCCAGCCCTGCATCTGATGCAAAGCACGACTAAGCATCTTTGCACTTTTCGAAGGTCAAGTTGGGAGATCCAAGCTTCGATTAAGATGGATGAACCGTATTCCCGGGCTGGAATACGTATCTCGCACGGACGAGATAGCAGGATATTTACCGAGGCCTTCTTTTCACCCGACGCTGAAGAAATAACATTGAACCGACCAATTCAATTACAGACCCATGAGGCTTTCGAAGTCAATAACCGCCAAGAGAGGGGACCCCATACACTCTTTCGCATATTCAAAGATGGCGTAAGCCAGTGGGAAAGTCTTGAGCATCAAGTCTTCCGAGACGGACAAGCGCTGGAGGTGTTCGCAAATGACCGCTTTGCTTTAGCTACCATGATATATGTTGACAATGAGGAACATGAAGTCTTTGATCAGGTATCGTGCTTTGTGGAGATAGAAGAGGATTCTTCAATTGGTGTGACTGTGGAAGCTCAATGTTGGGAGCTAGCGTGTTCGCTAGGACATGCATAAACATCTGTGACTGGTGACATGCTGCTCATCAGGGCTTGAATACGATGGCTTAACAAGTCTTGCAGTAAAGCGAGGGATGGGTTGTCGTCCTTGACAGGCTCGAAGACTTGCGGTGCTGAAAGAACAATGTCCACAATGTTGTTGGGGAGCGCAGCTCGCAGACAGCTCGATTTCATACTTTCGGCAACTGCAAGAGTCAAAATGAATACTGTGGCATACATCGTCCATGCATTGACACGGCACTTGGAGATGAGACTGCTGATATTGGGAATAATGTACATGTAGGAACGGAAGAATTTCTGACAGTAGAGAAATAGTTCTGGGCCAATGTGCTCACTCTTGATAGCATCCCAAACAGCTGGCCAGTATATGGAGGCTCGGCAGCAATCGTACTGAACATGAAGAAACTCCAGCAGCGGCTCGTCGGATTGATAAACGAAGTCGTCGGGCGTTGTGGTCAGATTGTCGTCCTTATCGAATCGTACAGCTTGCGGTAGATAAGCGTACCATTCGTCCAGCTGTGCTTCCAGTTCTCTGGCAATTATTGGGGCGAAGGTGTAGTCAGTCCGACCATCTCTGAAGCCAGTCGGCCGAATCGCAGTCGTGCAACGATGCAGCATTCTCCGCATCGCAATGGCAGCAAGGAAGTAGCAGTTGATTCTGTCTGAGGATGATACGGTAGGATGAGCCAGATTTTGCGAGCTTATCTCAAGAGGTGATGTGAAGGTCGAGCGCAGAGTACTTATGGAGAAACGCCACGGAGTTCGCATCGCAGGGAGAGGCACCTGTTCATTTAGAGCCCACAAACCACTTTTGGGCAGCTCAAATTGGACATTGAGTTCATTCTCGATGAGTAATATTGCCCAGTATGCGCGTCTCACGAGTTCTGTTTGGTCTTCAGATTCTTCGTTTCCACCCGTTCTGAGTAAGCTTTGGACTTTGTAAGAGGCAGCCATGGCGAATTCGTGTGCTTGACAAGGTCGATAACGGCAGTTGTTGTAGACACTGAGCATTATCAAGCTCTGTGTGCTCTCGATACTGCTCTCGAACATAACACTCGAAAGTGATTCCATTGCCATAGCCATAAAAGACGTCTCAGAGGCCACTTCCGTTGTGAACACTGAGCCAATAGCACAAATCAGCAACGCCAGGCAGGTTTTGGAGGACGGGGCCAAATCGCCAGATATCTGGTGCTGAAATTGATCGGAGTAGTTTGCAGGCAAGATCGGGTACCATCGATGAACTTCCGAAGAGAATGCTGAGAGACCACTGGTCTGGTTAGTGGTTTGCAAGCAGGAATAGTCAATGCATCTTGCTGCGAGCACAGATACAGCTTCTTCAGTCGATGGCTGAGGAAGGGTAGTCATGGCAGCGCATGCATACAGATCATCACCTACCTCATAGCTCTCTCACATTGGATCATCATGAACCTCGGTGGATTTGCAAGCTGAGCATGCACTCCGTTCTCTCTTTCCAGCTCTACAATCCTGCGAGATAGATCTGGCCTAACCCCGAATCGAGTCATCGTTCCACGCGACTTTAGGTCTAGAAACGGAAAAAGGTCGTTCTCCCCATTGCCATTGCCATTGCCGTCGTTAGCTGTGACAACGCTGCGTCCAGTATCATGATTGTGGAGATGATCTTGTCTCTCCTTTGCCTTGGAAATGCCAACCATCTCATTCACAACGGAGACGACTGACTCTAGTTGCTGTTTGATGGATGCGATATCCTTCTCAAGCTTCGTGCTCTGCGAGTCTGAGACCTGCTGATACACGCAAGTCACGTCACGATGCCGCTGACAGTAGGAGCATCGCGGTCGCGCGCCGTCACATTTCTGTTTACGCGAGCGGCATGTGTCGCAAGCCACAGTCAGTCGACTTCGTTTCTTGGGGGGCGGGCTATCTTTTTGTCGGGTATCCATCGCGGAGATAGAGAGAACTGAGCAAAGAATGCTTGTGTCACATAGGGGAGCCATGCATACACCGCGGCGCGTCTGGTGTGAAGCTGCCCAGAAACACCGTGGGGAGCACGGCTCCAAGGCTTCGGGCAGCGATGCGGGGAGCACCCCCGAAACGTGCGCTTAGCTCCGTCAAGAATCCCTTGCTTCTTAACTCCTTCTCTTGCAAACTTCGACAATCCTCACTTATTACCACCAAAGATCTAGATCCAGACAACTCATTGCGATTTGTACGCGCGGCGCCAATGCGCGGTTCCTGATATGCTCCGCGACAAGTACCACCCTCAAGTGCATTGTGCCAACTCCTATTTGCGCGCGTTCCAAGCCACGATTCATCTGTTAGCGATGAGGAGCTTCTCCCAGACCCAAGTTTTCGAATTTCATAGCGTTCGACAAAAGCTCCATGATGTTGAGAACTCTGCCATATATAGATATCTCCAGACTGGAAGCAGACAGGTAAGTTCAGTCCTACGGTATCATTAACTTCATCATTCATTCGCTCGTTCTTCTGCAAGCTCATCGTCACTGTCTGTCATCCACCCATCTTTTCCCAAAGCATGACATCTCCTATCCTCGGTGGCGATCTGATGGCCTCTGCTGCCCAGCGAAAGGTCTGCCGCACAGCTCGCGTCGCATCATGGGATCAGTCTGGTCTCAATGAAGATGCCTTCGTGGTCCTGCCCGGCGAATCAATAACGCTTGCCGACCTCGAAGGACCCGGAACCATTACCCATCTCTGGTTCGTTCAGACATGTCGACGTATCCTGGGTCCTGGCCTGATTCCATACTCCAAGTCAGGTGTTGCTATGATGGAAGTGCACAACGCCCTTGGACTCAACTACGAGATAAGCGACCCGGATTACTATCGCAAAGTACTCATCAAGATGTACTGGGATGATTCGGAGACACCTTCTGTCCTCGCTCCAATCGGCGACTTCTTCTGTCTCGGCCACAGTATGGCAGCCAACTTCCAGTCTCTGCCATTCACGGTCAGTGTGAAGCCATCTGAAGAGAGACAATTTGGGGGTGCAGCAGCTTTCAACTGCTACCTCCCAATGCCATTTAATAGTCGAGCACGAATCGAGATCGAGAACCAAAACGATGCTGCCTACATCCAGTACTTCTACGTTGACTATGAGCTACACCCTCAACCTCACCCGGTCGACAAACTACTCTATTTCCATGCTCATTGGCGACGCTCAAATCCAACACAGGGTTGGACTACTGACACCTATGTTCAGACCAACAGCCTCGAGACACAAGTGGCAAATCTTGATGGCGCTACAACTACCCGCAACTATACTATACTTGACGTGGACGGCGCAGCAGGCTCCTACATTGGCTGCAACCACTCCGTCACCCACTTTCAGGGCACCTGGTGGGGCGAAGGAGACGATATGATCTGGGTCGACGATGACTTTGACGCAACTACCGACACCTCCACCCTAGGAAAACTTTCTCGCTTCTCTGGGGACGGCAAAAAACTACTCCCAGCCTGGCCGCCGAGCTTCCACGGTACTGGTGGTGAAGACTATTTCTCGCAAGGCTGGGGCATGCAGAAAAATGCCTACCCATTCTGCGGAACCATCATACATGAAGAGGACAGCCCGAACAAGGCATACCAAGTGAGCTATCGCTGGCATCTACCTGATCCGGTGCGATTCGAGAAGAGGATTAAGGTCACTCTGGAACATGGACACTCGAACCATTTGAGTGATGATTGGAGTACGACTGCATATTGGTATCAGACTTTCAGCAAGGGCGGCAAGGGGTTGGAGATACTGGCAGCCAAAGATCGTGTTCCAAGAAAGCCGGAGATCATGCCCAAGGCCGTACAAAAGAGCGAAGTTAAAGAGAGTGACCTGAATGAGTTGCAGAAGAAGATGCTGAAGCAGAGGCAGGAAAGGTTTGATGAGTTCCTTGCAGATCGAAATTCGTGGTTGGAGAGAAGGGCGAAGGACAGCAAGATCAGAGCTGAGAACAATGTCCAAATAGCAAAGGATATCCGGAGTAGATGGTTGGCGGGCTTGAAGAGGGTTTGATGTATCCATGCCATTAGGTCAATTGTAGATTCAGAAATACAAGCTTCGAGGCCTACTGTCCTTTAGGGCATCACCATTCATCCTCACAAACCTGTGGTTCTTTTGGGCAGGGGTGTTCCACTAATCAATGGTGAGACTCTTCCACCTACCGTCGAGGCCAACTTTGACCAAGAACGTTACCTCAACCAAAGCTGCGCATTGGTACAAAAGCGTCGTAGCTCTTCACCCACAGTTTCCGGATATGGGAATCGATCCACTATCTCTAGCAGGCCCTCTCCGTGCCGGATCTGTGGGTAGTGTTGAGGATTCTCGTCGAACCTCTCAGTAGAGCCCGGCTTGCACTTTGCCAAGAGCAAGAGGATCTACGCAACACCTCAAATACAAATCAGCACACGCCCTTTTCCTTTCTCCTTTTCCTTCTCTCCTCTAGGCCACAATGCCCTCTGTGGAGCCCTCCGGTCAGGAGGACGCACAAGAGGTGCTTGAAACCAGTCTCCTGCACAGGCTTCGCTGAGCTCGCAGGGCGCTGGACGCTGAACGACAAATTCATATCTTCTCGTGGTGTCCGATGTTAGTACATGCTTCGGTGGGAAACCAGGGTTAATCTTCTCGACGGTCTATAGACACATAATCTTCGGTTCTTACATCATGCATGACTATCGTGTGTTGTGTATCGAGCATCGAATTTAATCTATTCCGGTACTATGTAGCTCCTCTTTGGAGATAGCGATGATCTGTCTCCTACACTGATGTGCGTGTGTATCTTCGCGGACGTGTTGTTACTACCAGAACAGCCAGGCTCACGGTCCGCTCTTCTTGTGGGGTGTTATATTCACTCTTCGAGCCCTTGCCGAGGTGTTATGAGGCCATTATCTCCACGTGGCCAGTAACGGTACAAATAGAACCTTAGAGGTTGGTTTACTTGCGTAATAGGTGGGTAGTATAAACGGTATATGCAAGATTTAATTAGACCACTATTCCGAGTCTGGGGAGGTTCAGCCGTATAGTGAGTATCTTATCTAAGATATGGAAGATCGAGCGACGAGCTAAGGTGTTACACCCACGCCAAGGACAAGGCTCAGAACACCTGCAGGCTACGGTTGTCGACCTGCTTGACTTGCTATTATGTCAGCAGGCTCAACAGATCAACCACGAGGACTCGGCCTGCGTGGGCTGTTAAACCTGTCACAGGTCCAGCAGGTCCAGCAGGTCCAGCAGGTCCTCAGGACTATATAGTAAACTCGAATCTCTGGCCTAACCAGAGATCATTCCGTAGTCCACTCATGTTACCTACTCACCCCTACCTTCCAGTTATACACCTTAGTCATCTCAGTTCTCCAGGTTTTGTACCTACTGCATGTCTCGCAACAGTTAACCTCCTGCGGTTCTGCCCCCAAGCGTCCTGACTATCTCAATATAGCCAGTCGTAAAGGAGTACCCGTAACACCGGTCTGCTTTGAGCGGTTCTGACCACACGCGAGGTTGCCATGCAATCGTGATCTCAGCCGCACTGCTCTGACGATTCGAACGGACTGCGCTCGCACGAACCTTACTCACCATGTCTGCTGAGGTCCTGATAACCATTGATATTGTTTTACCGTAATTGTCATCCATTGTCGAGACGCGAACAGTGCCACTAAATTTCTACTAGACGAAGTCTTCGCGCTATCAACTAACGCCACACGAGACTCCAGGTCAACTGTGCCAGCGGCCTCCTTCAGTCACCCGAGACATTAGCACCCGCACGATCCGCACCGTGGCAAATAATGCGAATGCGAACAATGAGCCAGCCAAAAGAAAAGAGAATTCTGTGCTCTGACAAATGTCTACATCACTGGGCAGTCATGTGTCAAACGTGTTCGTTGGAAGGAATGTCGTCTACCCGAAAAGAGTGTCTGCGCCCAGAGCGGGCAACCCAGCTTGCGTGTCAGCAACTATACCCAAAGAAGTTAGCTGCATCGCTTTCTAGAGAAGACGACGATCTGTGGCTTCTGCTCTGGTGCGCATCAATGACCGTCAAAGGGCGGCTGTTCCACTATCCTCCTGGCGGCATGGTGCTTCATAGAAAACTCGAGTTTACAGTGCTTGCTTTCGCAACAGCTCAGAAGCAGTAATTATGCCTGGGATAGGAACGTTTGTCATTGTGATGCTGCGCCACCACCAAAGGTCATCAGCGGTCTGAGCTCAAGTCTGCCCGCCGAAGGATACTTTCTTCCAAAAGCTAATTACCTGAGTTCTCTATGTTTCAATGCTGCACGGTGGCTGCACCTCTACGGCGTCCGAAACCCTTGGCAAATCCGAAGTTGATTCGCTGCTCTGTAGAAGATGAGAAGGAAATCACATGGTGGTTATCTTCAAACGTAACTAATTGGCTCGCGGCGTGTTGCAGGACGACACAAGTGTTGGACCCTAAATTAGGCACATGACGTCGCCACGTAACATATCTTCCTCGTATGTAGTGAGCATCCGCAACCCAGCTCCACACACTCGGAACAAGTTCAAACACACTCTAAGCGTCTGACATTGGAGAATGTCATTGTAATTTAATAGTTTTTGGCCACTGCGGACTCTCAAGGATGTCAGCCTCACTTTTGTATGACCTAGCCATTTTTGACCATCTCCGAGGACATTTGAATGGGTAGGTACTTATATGTGAATCAAATCTTAAAGTCAAGACGACCTCTCCGGTACTGCACGAATGCTTGTGAAGTCCAAGATCCCAGTGCTTCCTTGGTCTGTTCTCTCGCACGCTGTCTTGCCCCCTTCAAGAGCATATCCGCTGTGTCAATTGACCTCACTCAGACGTTCAATATCCAACCCTGTCAAGTGCAGTTCATCAATCATGTCCCAGTCAGCCGCATATGATAAGCTGCAGGTTACGGCCACTGAATTTGCCCAGTCTTACAACAAAGCGTTCTCGACAAAAGATGCCTCATTTCTCTCTACCACGCTAAGCCCCGAATGCACGCGCACAATTCTTCCCTCTTCATTCCTCGCTTCACTAGGCCGCGAGAACAAACCCATCTCGAATGCAGCGTACGAGGCCGTGGTGAAATCAGAGTTCCCGGCCTTTCAGTCGCAAAAGATTCGACTCAACCGGCTTGCGATCGACGAAGTGCAGAAATCGGCATTCCTGCTTATCAACGTGGAGGTCAGCCTGCGAGATACACATACATATGATCTCGACTTTGCCTTTCTGATTGAAATGACCGAGCCGTGTGATAAGATCAAAGCGGTAACTCAATTTTTGGATACGGCGAAATGTGTCGAGGCGCGGGGCAAGATCGATGCAATCCTCAAAGAGCTTGGGAATTCGGATTTATAGCGTAGAAACAGTAGAGAGGGATGCGTAATCGAGAATCCAATTTCATCACGATTTCAGCGGTTGGCCGAACGCTGCGCACCGCGCATTGTGTTGCAGTGGGCGCCTGGGCACAAAGACGTACGCGGCAACGAACGGCCACACGAACTAACGCCAAAAGAAGCATCCTAATATTAGTGAAGTTTGTCAGGTTGAAGATGCAGGTGTTACTTATTGAAAGTGGAACTACAGGCGAGGTCCTAGAACAGCGTTTACGGCTGATACTACTACTACTGGTTTTATTTTTCATACATTAGGAACGACAAGTAATAAAGAGTCAAATACTAGGCCCTTGAGTCTGTTTAGAACGTTAAAAGCCCCAAGGGTTACTTATTATTTTCTCTAATTAGCTTTTAATCGCCTTAATATTTATAGTTATTCAATAACTATATGTCATGAATCAGGACCGCTGTGCGGCCATCACAGAAGATATGGAAGGTCAGGTAATGCAGCCCAACAGCTGCGAACCAGGAAGGGTTAGCACATGGACACAGACGGAAGGTTTCCCAGACTGTCAACTGGACAACTGGACAACTGGACAAACTATTGCCTAGTTGGGAACGCTCCCTCAGGTATATAGTTACGACTCTCTTATGTAGTTTCCATGGTCTTCTGCAGTCAAACTAAGTTATACTTTAACCGCTACCTGCCAGAATGCGCTACAACCCCTGATACTTGATCTATTAAGTAAACCCTAGAGCGACGCTTACTTAATAACTCTGTTACCTAGTAAAGTTCTTAATACTATAAGGAGGCTAACGATCGTAAAAAACTATAACTAGGTATTATAGACATTAGAAAGATCCTATTCTACTATTATTTAATCGCTCTTTTATAACTATTCTACTATATCTCTACGCTTAAATTTAGAGGGTAATAGTTATATATATATATTAAGGACTTTACTAAACAACTAGGGTTATCAAGTAAGCGTCGCTCTAGGGTTCACTTAATAGATCAAGTATCAGGGATTATAGAGTATTCTACCAGGTAGCGATTAAAGTATAACTTAGGTTGACTACAGAAGAGTATTGAACTATCTAGAAGAGTCGTAGCTATATATCCGAGGGACAGTTTCGCATTAGGCAAGTCTGTAGTATGTTGGTATGTTGGTCATGAACACTACCAACATGCCAACACTACCAATTCAGAAAACCTTCCTTAGTTCCCGTTTTCTTGAACCTCATTGGTTCTCTCTTATCAGGCTACCTCGCCTGACCTTCCATATCTTCCGTGGTGGCCGCACAGCGGTCTTGATCCATGACAACACATTGGAACACCAACTATTTAATGAAATTGCCCTCCCAACCTTAAGGTAATGTTCTCCCAAGTTGTAAGGCTAGGTACAAACGCCAAACTTCAGGTCTCAGCAAGCATTGGACAAAGGTAGACAAGCATGTGCGCCTCACTTTAGATCCGTTCTCGGTAAAGTTATGTATCCTTTCAACGACTTCGTGCACATCCTGACAGATTGTCATCTCCCCGTTCAGTTTGCTGGTTGGACCCTTTTCGCTGAGCAACATTAATATTCTGATGGAGCCGTATGGTGCCGTTAGAATTTAGAGCGTCGAAGTCTTGGTATGCATTTCCATATGGAAACGTTGATCCGGCCATTGCAGCAGGATCTTCAGTATTGTCCATCTGACCAAAATCGATCGTTGGTGCAGACGTCATGCCAACTAGGTCCATACCAATTGTGGAATCATAGTATTCTGGTGGAAACAGGTCAGAAGGTATGTCGTTGTTTTGTGTCATGGGCGTGTTTGACGGATAGCTGACAAGACTCGGTGTCCGCCATGTGCTCACCATCTGACTGTCCTGGCCTGATGATGTAGCTGTATCGGCTGTAAAGCTGGTAGGTCCGAGGTAGTTCATGCTGTCGTCTAAGTGTCCAGGCTGCTGCATATTTGCAGAGGTCTGCACAGCAGATACATTGTGGCCGAGCTGGTTGCTGAATGAGGCTGTTTGAGCATACGCTACTGGTGGCGCAATGAGTCGGTCCCGAACACGTCGGTAGGCTTCTTCAACAACTTGCAAGTCGGCTGGGGGCAAATTATTCTGTGAATTGTCCTGCCGACAAAGTTCACGGTAAATGACATGTGCGAAACGTCCAAGTCTCTGAAAGATAATCTGTGAATGGCGGACGAGTAACTCATTAACATCAGTCGCGTAGGGTGAGCGTGGCTTTTCGATATTCGGAAAGAGTATTGCCCAGATCTCGTACCAAGCTTGTGAACAATTTCCGTTCTTCTGCCTAACATTTGCGATCTTGTCTGTAGCTGTTTTCTCCGGACAATCGGAGAAAGGACTTTTTGTTGCCAGTGTGCACCTCCTCTCCACTTGATGTGCTTCATTTGCTGCCGCTTCTTTGAAAGATGCATAACAGACCCCACAATAGTGAGGCGGCCTGTAGTGTTTTCGTTCAATGTGTTGCTTGACAGCAGAGATATCTCGTAATTTACATGTGCCACAGTTCCGGAATGCCTCTTCTAAGACGTTAAAGTTACGCTCAGAGTACCTTTCGGGGTCCTTTTTGTTGAATGGGCAAGCAAGGAACTTCTCTTTTTGTGGCTGTAGCTTTTGCTTTTTGGATTGCCGCAAGACCGCTTCGGAATCCGAGCCTTGCTCTCCAGGTTCTGGGGTCTGCTTTGATTTACGCTTCCCGTTTTCGTGGTTCTGGCGATTAGCACTAGCTTGGGAGGTCCGGTGGCAATCGCCACTTTGTGGTTCTGTATTGGTGTACACCTCACCACCGTCACTAGGGCAGAGAATCAAGGGCAGACTTCCTTCTCGGTATGCCTGAGCATGTAGTGACAGAACAATCTGAGCAAATATCTCGGCAGCTCGAGATATGTTTGCATCTGAGAGAGCAGGAGGCCCATCCTGCTCAGATATGACACCTTGCGAGCGCTCTTGTCGACAATCAGAAGCAGACTTGGCTTGGTCACCGGAGAGTGGTGAGGTGGAGCAGAGCAAGGCTTTGGCATATGAAGAACAGCGATCTTCAACCAAAGTGCCACCGTCCAGGTCTGGTTCATCAGTGGCTCCTAGCGATGCTGGCGAAGGTAAAACACGGCAACTAGGGCTTGGAGACCAGGGACCCTGTTCAACTTGATTATTAGGCTCGAGTAAAACGTCTGAACCTCCTATCGAAGAACCAATACCAGAATCATTGTGTTCTGCGTAGGATGATTTTCGTGAATATTCTATCGGAAATGCCATCCCCACGGCAGCAAGATCGGCCTGCAGTATAGATGCAGAATCGTTTAACGGAAGACTCTGTTCTGTAGTGATATTGAACCTCGTAGCCGTAGGTTGACGCGCATCAAGGCTAAGAAGAGGATCGTTTATTTGTTCAGTGATACCCCCAGCAAAGATACAAAAGGCTTCTCGAACTATCTCTGCTACCTCTATCGATTCTGCACTGTCCACCGTAGCATTGAGAGTATCGTAGAAGCTGCGAGTAAGTTGAGGTCCCAGAGCGCGGAAAATGGATAGTTGATGATGAATCCTCATATCCGAGTCATTGGCGTAGGGAGAAACTGGTCTTTGTTCATTCGGAAAGAGAATCTCAAAAATTGAGTACCAGGCCTCTTCCGCACTACCCTGGTGCTTGCACTGAACCTTATCATATGCTTCGTCTGACATTTTGTCGTTGAACTGAGAAGCACCGGGAGAGCAAAGTCTTTGGAGTTCATGTATTTCCTTGTTCTGCCCCGATGGAAAGACTTCGTAACATGTATCACAATAGTATTTCGGTTTCGAGTGATTCCTCGATAGGTGCTTCTTCACAGCAGCAATGTCTTGAAGGTCGTGTATACCGCAGCAAGAACCCTGTGGGCTCTCCAAACTCTGCGACAAATACTTGGAGCAGCGCGCCTTCCAGTACGGGCATGCAAAGGGTCTGTGGACTTCGTGTTCTCGTTTTCTTAGGGTGGATTGTTGCGGAACAGTACCATCGCAATCATCTTCCTCTTTGTCGTTATACGAGTAAGGGGTGCACTCGGCACTCTGGTTACTTTTGTGACTAGCTCGAGAAGAAGCTGAGCCACGCGATTCCGAGGATGCCTGCGTTCCATGTTCCTCAACCGTGTATGATTTGACAGTGCCACTGGATAAAGAGGCAAGAGCGACAGGCTCTGCCTGTGGATGAGAGGTCGATATCCCGCAGGCAAGGGTCTGTACTGGCTGCTGCCTCAGCTGCCCACGAGCGCTGCCGGATAAGCCAGCTTCTCTCGCACTTTGACGATTGCTCAAATATCTCAATACTGCAAAACGGGGGAGAACTAGTTGACGAGACTCGGGTGGCATACTTTTGGCGTGTGGTGGTATATCAAAAGTCTCCTCTTTGTCGATATCGTTTGCTTGTGCAACCTGGTTCTGGTCTGGAGCGACCATTCCTTCCGAGGACATTTCGCCATACACGCCAGGCGTCGTGTTCTTGCAGCAGACATCTTGAGATAAATTCCCATCAACAGTGAGGTCGATGGACTTGCATGACGCCTCTGACTGGACGGATATGCCACTGTCATCGTGATCAATCGGATGTCTGGGCGGCAGTTCTGGTACGAATCGTTGGCGAAAGACATGGCAGGCACGCGTAATTTCAGATGCTTGATGTAGGCCGTGCATTCTAAGCATATGAGCTTTGAAGTTGT
The DNA here is from genome assembly GCA_030247915.1 of Neophaeococcomyces mojaviensis. Taxonomy (NCBI): domain Eukaryota; kingdom Fungi; phylum Ascomycota; class Eurotiomycetes; order Chaetothyriales; genus Neophaeococcomyces; species Neophaeococcomyces mojaviensis. Next base: position 67,171 of record JAPDRQ010000038.1, read on the forward strand.
CGAGTCGGGGCCATCGTTTCTGATGAGAATAACATCCTGCAACCTTGCACATCCAGAACAGATCGCCTTCTCTGTACATCGCGTGAATAGCCTTCTGGTGACGAGTCAAGTCATTAAGTGATCCGAACCACTTCCGGCTGCGAACAGCACACTTCATACAAGGGTGTGGTTTACTGCTCTTCTGCCGAGGCCGAGATCTCTGCATTTTGTGAGAAAGGTCCAGCCTAGCTCTGAGATCGTTCAGCCTAGGCTTGCTGTACATTTCGGGGGCAATCCGGGTTCGTAATTGTACAGCAGCGAATCAGACGTCCAAATAAGGTTGAACAGTAAAATTCCGTCTTCAGTGCTTAAGGTTGGAGAGCTGCTGTCAGTAGCGGGCGAGGTGTGCTGTACGCGTAGCATAGAGGTTTCATGTAACTGTAAGTAGACGGGAATCTCAACAGCAAGCACGATGCACGAGCATTAAAGAAGTTTTAATTTGAAAGGTAGGGTCGAAGGTAGTAAGCAAGCACTATATATCTCCTATGAAGGGTTTAGGAGCATGAGGCTTTGAGCAACATATGTCGACAGTGTTTCAAGAAAATACACAACTGTAGTCCTACCATTCCACGTACACGAGCACAATCACTTTGTCTAGCCAGTAGAGTTCGATTCTGCGAAAATCCAACAATTGTCCTGAAGTTAAAACAATATTATCTCCACTGGAAGCAAAGTGTGGTTGTTACTGGTTGAAAATGGCGGTGTGCAGTCTAAAATCTCGTATTCATGCGAATTCCATCGGCCACCTCCGTTTGCCAGAGGCGCAATTTGGCTAGAACTCCCTGAATTCAACTCGTTTGTTGCGCCCTGCTTAGCTGTGATGAGGTCACAAACCCAACTTTTGTTGAATTTGAAGGCCGATATCAAGGTGGCTAAACAGGACTTGGATTAGATCATTTAGTAACCGATTGAAGAATCAAGGCAAGTTTAGCGAGGAGATTCGGCATGCTAAACGAATTAATATCACGTGATTTTCGAAAAAGGAAAAACCAATATGCTGACTCAAGACTTCTTCATGAAGAAGCTTAGTATGAGTATATACGTAGTCAACCTAAGAGTTAAAACCACACTCTTCAACTTTAAGTTATATGATAGTCTTACTCTCTGCTCTATGATGCCTCTTATATCTTATTAATGTTTACTTAACCTTAATGGCCTACTCGATAAACTTTTTGTATGGTAAAGCTCCTAAATATGGTGCTTCGCTTATATAAAAGCTAAGTAATATACATTCAAAGGCCTTAAGATTATTAACTAAATTAAACAGTTACCTATAAGGTAGATATAATTAGAAGAAAAAAATAAAGTTATAGGACTTCGAAATACTAATAGCGGGAGTTAATAAAAGTATTAGATCAAAATATAAGTAAGGTACTTATTACTATACTTAACAATATCACTATCCAAATAGAAAGATATTAAATAGTAGGACTCATTTAACTTAAAAGCTCAATCGATAGCTATAGTATACTATCTATATGGCCTCGTTCTTAGCTCCGTTTCAATGATTCTACTTATATAAGTCTCTTCACTTTTTTATCTCTCTATATCGAATAGAAGTTTATATTATCCTTATAATAACTAGTCTTATATAAAAATATATAAATAAGCTTCTAGAACGCGTATACAATATGTAAGCTCGTAGTTATTCTTGGTTCTATTATCTTACGTAAAGTAGCTTTAAGCTCTTTTTATCTTATCTTAACGTAGTATATCGAGAACGTATTTTACTCTATTTAAGGAAGCCCTAATTATTATCTACTAATCGATCTAAACTTTAGCGATAATATATTTAAAATGCATACAGGCTGTCGCACAACTGTACAATGCTTTTAGGAGAGATGTGTTACACGCCAGCCTGGTCATGACGAGGCTGAACCACAGTGCAGGGCCGCCAAGCGGTCGACACCCCAGAACACCAATCAGGATACGAGTATCCTGCACTACCCCCAGGAAGGCAGGAAGGGAGTTCTATGGGCTCTGCATGTTCTGCGGCAGAACATACAGAACACTCAGAACACATGACATATATATATACAGTTCTAGTTTCAGTCACTCCTTGGATAGACTCTTCGTAGTTGATTTATGTTACATACTCACCCCTACCTTCCCCAGTCGAGACCCACATCTTAACTTACCATAGTTATTCCAGTTATCTAACCTAGGCTTTATATATCCTGCATATCTCGTAACAGTTAACCTTTCGCGGTTCTACCCCTTAGCGCCCTAACTATCTTTATATAGTTAGTCGCCAAGGAGTAGTCCTAACAAGTTGGTACTATCAATTTTTAGTATCTGAGATCTGCTAGAGACATCCCGTGGCTCTTATCCTATCAGCACACAACTGCACTTTTGTGCAACGGCAATCTTTGAAGAAAGTGAGGCATACATTCCAATTGGAGGTGTAACAAGCGGAAAGACGTGCATGTTGTTGGTAAGCTTTGCGAGACAGGCACTGATTAGCATCCGAAGAGGGGGCTGCGGTCTGTAAGATTTAGCAATTGAGTCTTATCCTAATCCAAAATTCATCCTCCTTGGTCATCACAGTGTCTTCTGCTCACATCGACTAGTGGTAGGTAGCTTCTCTAGTTCTGATACAAATTACTATTCATTTATATGTACGTCTGTATCTATATTTACACCTGCTCTCCCTCAAAACAAATACTACGATGACGTCCTTCGACGTCCGAGCGGACTTATTCTTACGTCTTGCAGTAGAAGCATCAACATTTAGCGGTTGAGTAGCAGTAATCCTACATCATAACTCCAATCTATGCTAGGGCCAATATCCTCAGCTATTGAAAATGCATCAAACTCATGGAATGTATCCGCAACTTCCAGCCTGCCCTCCTGCTCGTGACATTGCTGGGTTTTAAGAGCTGCTACGTCCGCCTTGAGCTCGAACTCCTTTGCTTTGAGCCTGTTAATTTCATCGCATTGTTGAATCCACGACTGTAAAAGTCCCTGATACTCCCCATTGAAGGCCTGTAGTTGTTCCTCTACAGCCTGCACGTGTTTCTCTCTACGATCTCGAAATGCTCGTTGAGAAGCTCGATTCTTTTCTCGGCGTCTCCACTAGTTTGACCGTCAGGCGATATGTTAGGGAGCAGGGAGTGTTCTTACCAGACGCATATCTGCAGAGACCTCGTCGCTACAGGGATTTCCATAAATATGAGAGCTTTGCCGACTTTCATCACTCTCGCTTTGTGCATTAGAGCCTCCAAAAGGCTTGTCTGTTTGTTGCCAGTCGTATAAGGTAGGATCGAGCATGTGTGTGTCGCAACTTTGCAACGGCATCTTGGCCTCGTCGACCATTATCTGTTCTCGTTGCTGCGAGTTTTCCTGATTTGCTGAATTTGTATCTCTTATGTGTAGACTATTCGTGTTCTGGTTGTTCGAAGCATGGAAGTCGACATTCATAAAAGGTCTAGTAAAAGATACCGGCTGTTGCCAGATACTCGGTAATGCCATAGCAAAGTCTAAGTCCCTCTAGCACACTCCTACCCCTTCAGCAACGCAGTAGTAATGGGCCTTAGGTGTACAGTGACAATAGCGGAGGATCTTGCCCAGCTTTGGGTAATGCTGTTGAGAACTAGAATTGTTCGACTTGTGAAACATATGGGCTACGCTATCTAATATTGCGCTGCAAAGGTCACCGTGTATTAAGTACATGCAGAAGACTGATTGATTTGTTCATCAACGGGCAAGACGCCCATATGTTCTATACCCAAAGGGGAAGTATCTTTTCCTTGGCGTGAAAGTTTATTAGTTCCTCTCCAGAAGAGGAAGTACCACATCCACTTGGCACAAATAACTCTATTTCACGGGCATCAAGATATTAAGTTGTTATCAACCCGATTATCTCAGCGTTGGATCTTTTCTGGTGACGAAATGAACCCTATGACTACTACCATCAATTAATCACTACCGCCTCAAAGCCGTATCCACCATCTACTGTAGCAATTCGAGGCAACCTTTATAGCGATCAACTCTCACTTGTCCAGCCTAGCTGACCGGTTCCATACCTCAATGGCATACCGATCACAGGCGGTGCTTGCGCACCCGAAGATTCGGAGAATGTTCTTCGCTCCTTCATAGGTGTCAATTTTAAGATCCAGCGAAAGTTGCCTGAGGCGGTCAACAAACCATGCCTCCATTTCAAGATGGTCGTTGCCTGCAGCGACCGCACTTATCATGCATGACCACAAGAGGAGCTCTAGAGTTGTCGGACTAGAATCTACTTCGAGCAATTGCGAGACCGTCTCCCTTATCTCCGGAATGAGCCTTGATTTGACAAAGACGACGCGAGGGATCGGAAAAATCACATGAAGGCCGTACAGCTGGGCCACTAACCGAGAACAGGTATAGAGCATAAACGCAGTCTGGTTCTGATCTGCAGAGCTTAGTTCATTGTTCATATCCGGAATCACTGCATCCTGCATTGTTTCTGGGAGGCTTAATAATCTGTGTATGAGGTGGGCCCTGCTGTCAAGGATTGGTGTTAAAATCTCCCCATCCGGATATGCCGTGGTGTAAAGCTCGAGGGCCTGCGACATCTCACTAACATCCAGAAAAGTCTGTATGATGTCTCGACGGATGCTCATTGTTTCAAAAATGTGAAAGCCCCCCATAGGTCGGCCAAAGTGCCATGGTACTTCGAAAACCTGAAGCAAACGCAAGGGGCTTTGATACTGGTACAATTGGCCGTACATGGTAACAGGTAGGAACGCAGGCTGCGTCAATGTGGACGCAGCGCCCATCAAACCTGCACTTTGAACAATTCAGTCCTTGAACATCCCATAGAGATAAGACGTTCTGTATGAAGATAAACTTACAAGAAGATTAGCCAACCAACACTGTACGTCCGAATGTTTTCAATCCCTCCTTTCCCCCGAACCAATGCTACGATCGCACTGAAATGTGTAAGATCGAAGTTCATTGTGCCGTACATGGTGAGCCACTGAGCCTCAATGAGTGGGGGATCAAAGTTTGTCTTGTCTGCGCGGCGAGGCTGAGAAATAGATGCATATTGGTTTACAGCCAAACACAAGATGGCATAAACCATCTCGTCTATCTGATCATACACGACCCCTGCCGACAAGCTGTTTCGAAGTGAATTTATCGCCCGACCCTTCAGCTGGAGCTGGCGTTCTGTCTTGTCAAGCCTTGCTGACGCCTGATTGTATGGCCTTCTCAGATCACAGTGTATCGAGGCACTGAAAAGGATTGCTGACATAACGGCGGTATTTTGCGCTGCACGTGGGAACCAAGCGCGAGCGAAGTTAACGCCATACTGTTCGTGTGGTCGAAAAGCAGGCCACAGTTCATTTACACCTGGGGTGGTTAGAAGACGCGAGACCGAGTGGTGTTGTACTAACAGTAGTCAAAGACACTATGGCTTGCAGCGTCTTCTGGCTTCAGTCCAAAACTCGAGAATGGATCGGTCCTGGCAGCACTGAGCACACACCTCAGAGACTCAACGGCTGCCGGTTGTCTGATCCTGTCTTCCAGGCTTCTCTCAACATTCGCTTGTGAAACTGGTGTTGATCTCCTTCTTTGTGGCGCAGCGGATGCTCCATGTGGCTCGCCTGACACTTTCAAGCGGAGCTTCTGTTGTTGCCAGGCTGCTTTGATAATGTTGGATCGGATTTCCTTGCGCCGGTCCTTGTCTGGAACACGTTTCAAAGAATCACCATCGATGAATGTTAGCTTCGGCGGCATGCTTCGTACAGCCTCTACGTGAGGGTCGTTTCAGAGCTGGTCTACGGCAGGTCAGACACCGGAAGGCTTCTTCATTTGAGGAGCAAAGTTCGACCAGCAAATATACTACGTCTTTTGACCAGCATCTGTCATACCTCTTTCTGTCAATTTCTGCGACTCAAAATGGAACGTGGCAAGCCTCTCGTGCCAGCATCGCAGTTGCTGCATTTACCTGGCTGCTGGTGAAAAGTCAAAATCACATGACGGAAGCTACCATGCGTCATCGCAACGCCGCGCTGCCCAGCACTCTCATGAAGTGGCGTGAATTCATGATACAGCAACGAGACGCTCGTCCTGGCATGACGAGAGCTGGCGTCGAACGATATACCGGGCATTCGCTGCTGGATTCTGACACTTTGTTCCCATTATGCAGGAGACTATGTTCTTCCAGTGCTTCAAATCCGTTCTCCTGTTAGCAATTTAAATGCGGCGAAACAGCCAGAACAGCGAGAACGGTCAGCAGGATAGTCTTGCCGGTGCCCATCCTTTTTCAACAATGTTCGAGGGTAGGTCACACAGAGACACGCCCGCCGACACCAACATTGTCCTACCTATCAGGCTTGAGCTCGAGTCGCGAGCTGGGGGATCGCTACGACCACGACCAAAGAGTCAACAGGAGTACACCCCACCGTTGCTGCCTCCAGCCTCGAAACGAACCTCAGGAATTTCGAATGCCGGAGCCAGTATCGCAATATAACCAGGCCCTGCAGGCACTCGGGCGCATCTATGTGGCACTGGCGATGGACGAAGATAAAGCATCAGAGCAACGAAGCGCGTGGCAGAGCTCGAGACTACAGTGAAGAGATTACTCCACGCATAACCTCGTACTACAGAGGCTCGACCAGGGCCGTCGCCGACACCACCTACCGGCCTTGACGCCAATGTGCGACCACACCGCCCTGCCTGGAGTGAATCTCAACTTATCGGCAGCGCCTCAGATGTATGATCAACCCTCCTGGCGAGCTTTGCAAGCACATGAACGAATTTGTATAGGTGCGCGGACTTCAAACTAGGAAACCTGGTCGCGAACGTGAAGGATAAAGATAAGACACGCGTCTTCTTGCGACACGATGACCACGCCAGCATAGAATGAGGTCGAGAAATGGGTCACTATCATCATATCCGCAGGGACCTGGCAGCGTGGAGATCAATATCGGAATGAAGGGAGACAGTATACGGGTATTTTCAAATATACCTCCTCCATATATGGGCGGCTGCTCGTGCGAGTCGCGTACTGTTGGCGTCCGACTGAGCCCTGAATATGCATATAGATACGTAGGCTGCGTCACTTAACTCCGTTGTTGACGAAACACATAACGCCCCTAGTAAACGGCAGATACGATGTCTCTCCACTAGCCTATCAGCGTTAACGAAGGTACTTACCAAATCTGGGAAGTCTTTGATTCTGGGCAAGTTCCTTCCACTACTACAGATGGACATTCAATGTTTGCTCGTGCATTAAGCTTCTGGTTTTTCTGTTAATCGCATACGATCACTGGTCAATCTACTCCACGAGGGCGGTGATCAAACGAGCTGTTCCCGCACTTCTCGGGCATAAAAGGAAGTCTTATTAGGCAGCGTACCTGACCGTTTCAGTAAGGGGCAACCCGTCCTTCGTGCCTACAACTTTGACTTTTGCGCCGACCTATGCATCCGTAGTCACTAGCTGGGTTGTTCTTAACCGGATCATCAGTGTTGCTGCTTAAAGTATTCGTGTCCCGGTGCTGCTTGCTTTGATCTGTGCTGGAAGAGCGAGGGTCTGTCTGTTGCAGTCTTCATATGATTCTTACGAACTCGTTCACGACCTGGATGACATCTATCAGAGTGGCGCACAAAGGTGGATGTGACTAGTAACGATACGAGTAGAACCTTTCATAGTTCTACTTAAACAAATAAATAGGGTATAATACGTATAAATATTTTGAATACACGGTTAGGTTTTATATGGGTGTTAGAAACATTAAATATTAACCTAGTCTAGTGCGAGAGTCCTATCTTATCGGTATGTGTGTTGTTCGCCTCAGGCCTTGCCTGAGGTGGCCGTATGGCGACCTGACCTTCGCTCTCACCTGTAACAATTGGCAACTTGTGGGTATTCTAATTTCGGTACTGCCATCTTATCGCACCAGAGTCCAGAACAGCGATCATCATGCTTTGTACTGGTCAGTCACAATATTTCGCGTAATCATGATAGCGAGAACACTCAATTTGTTCAATAGCATTTGTGCCATATTCAAGTTTTCTTGATTGAAAATTGAATGCTGAATTATTGAATAAATGTTTGATTTCTTGCTACGTTAATAATATGGCTAACCTTCATTCTTTGAGCCGGTGATTGATAAGGCTCGACTAAGCCTTCGCATGAACGGCTCACTATTATCTCGTTGATTTGTTTGCTGTGACCGAACTTGCTGCTCAAGGTATCGGTACTTTGCGACCTGCTTCGGCATATTCTTGTGGACAATCATGACATCTGCGTGGCCACGATCCACTAGCAGTCTAGCGAATTTTTCACTGTTGTAGCTAGGTGGATCTTCGATTGCAAAGCAGAGAGCTGTCCGATCAGTTTTGTCCTTAATATTGACATCACAACAACCACTGTCAATTAATAACATAGCCATTTGAGCAGCTTCAGCATGGTCTGAATGCTTGGCAACACCCATCAAAGCTGTATGACCTTGTTTCGAGATCCTGTTAATCATATCTCGGTCTTTAGCAAGCCCCGCGTCAAGTAACAGTTCCAATATTTCTGGAGCTTTGTTGCGCACTGCATGATGCAAGACTGTCCAACCCTCGACATCCTCAACGTATAGTGATGTGCTATCTTTAGAGTTTCTGATGAGTGCTTTAACCTCAGCAAGCTGGTTCTCTTTCACTGCAATCATTATGGGCTTTGCAGCTGGCTGTAGCAATTTGGCTTGGTCATCAGGCGTGGTTGGGAGATCCAAATCTTCAGTTTCAGCATCCTTGTGCGAGGGTGATAGACTGTCGTCAGTCGATATGTTGTCTGACTGTTGCTCGATGGTTGTGTTAGCCGTAGGATCATCTGAAGCGAATGTGCCTCCCTTGGGTAAGTTATTTAGAGCGCTTGAGTTAGTGTTCAGCAGTCTCACGAGAGTCTGCACAAGCTCATGTGTTGCTGCTTGATCAACACAATGTAGAAGTGTTAATGATAAGGATATGCCGTCGACATGCTTATCTATGATTCGTTCTTGGAGCGCGATTTCGTCTCTGGCAAATAGATATGCCACAGAGTCAGGAATTCGTTTGCGTAGAGTCTGTTCAGTGTGTCCACTCAAAGGTTGTAGCCTCTTCTTCATCGTTTTGAGACATGTCTCGCATGCTATCACAGAATTATGGATGCGCTTTTCAAGATCATTTTGGATCATTGGAGGCGGGGTATGCAAACTGCGTTGCTGGCGGCTCTTCAAAATGATTGCCACATTCTTGTTCACATCATGCATCTGTTCGATCTTATCGAGCCATGTTTGTGCCTCCGCTTGGGCTGCAACAACCTTTTTAACGAGGTTAATTGTTACTGCGGCTAGGTGTACTGTAAGACATCAGCGGCACACATTTAAAAGACAATCGGTTTTACGCACCTACCGACAGAGCAGCCGTGACAGTTTGGAAGTCTCCCATGTTGGAGACCAGGCCTTCAGCCTGACCATAAAGTCACTGTCCATACAGCATGCACTTAACGCGAGTGAGGTACTCGATGTCAATCCATCAAAAATGGTGGATATCAGTGGTCAGCTACGTCTCATCACAGTGCATTAGCAGTTATCTGTCGCCTGTGTAGCTAAAGGCTGTGTTTTGTTCGCCTACGGGCAGTGCTAGAAGCATATTAACCAACAATTCAAGATCTCCTAAGCTTCATGCACAGTTCTGGTGACGTTTGGCAAGCCCCCAGACTACATGCGGAGGGCATATTCCCGCGAATGAAATAAGCTACAGAGGACTGAGTCTGGTTCCACCTGATAGTGAATGGTCAAAATGCTTTTAGGGTAGTCGCCAAAATTTAACCGAGTAAACCGCAGATCAAGATGACCGGTTGCCGACAAATTCCCAACTCCGCTAAAGCTTGGCGCTTGCTCTAAGCCATCCAGTCCTAAAAGGTGAAATGGGACAACTGTTTGACGATCTTTACTCTTTCGCGACATCAGGCATACTTCTAACAAAACATAATCGTTGATGCTCGTTGCTTTGTATGCTTTAGCTTCATCGTACGTTGTGCCTTGAGAAAGATGTACACAATCACCTTTCACTAAATGTGGCTGTGTCACAATCTCTTGACACATAAGATGCGAATGTACCTCTTTGCTTTGTCCAGTTTGGATATGATTGCCGCAAACACCAATCAAACTAAATGCACATAGCAGATTTCCAGTGCTGTAGATCTTTGTCTTCGTTTCTTCCTTCTTCCGCAGGATATGACCGTGGTATATATGATGTCGTTTAGTACACCACTGTGTTTGTCTATCTCGAATTCCTGACTGCAAACTCAAGCACATTGTCTCTTCAACCTGATCCATGCTTTAAAGTTGTATAATCGAGTTCGTTTCTGCTTAGAAACACTAGCTTCTAGGCAGAGTTACATTATTCGATACCTACTCATACCTTGAAGTTGGTGAACATCAAAAAGCAGATATGCTTCTAAAATTGCTACGGCACCACCTCAGCCAAAAATCTGCTACTGATACACGTATCAAGTTAGCATTGCTCTAACATTAATGGAATTAAGATGAACTAAGTGTATATAGGATTAACAATCCCTTCAAGAACAAGTCACTTGATCAAGTCGATAAAGAGTCCAAGGCCTTTGCTGGACTCGTAGGAGATCCTTACAGCACAGAAGGCTTGTTCTGGAAAGCCGGAAGAATTGCTTTTAACCCCCATGCCTGGAGCCAAGACGTTTTCTCAGAGCTGACCGATTGCGAGAAAGATGCTTTAGGTAGTGAGAGGCAGAAGGGTTTCCTCCGGCAGACGAAATACACGAAACTCACCGTAATAACGCTATGGTTGTCTTCAATCCTCCAGGGTTGGATACAAAGCACTTCGAATGGTGCAAACCTGACTTGGTACAGGCAGACAGGTCTTGAAGATCCTTCTAATAATGCTACAGCCTTATGGCGTCAGGCTGGGACAAATGCCGCCGTGTTTTTCGTTGCAAGCGCCGCGTGCTATTTGTCAGATATTTTGCAATCGAGCTTGGTTGGAAGAAGAGGTATACTATTCATTGCGGCAGTGATATGTCTTGGCGCCGCCATTGGCGCCGCCTGTGTGCATAGTTGGACTCAATTGTTAGTTTGCAGGCTCTTTCTAGGCATCGCCATGGGATTAAAAGGGGCCATAACGTCAGTATTCGCTGCGGAAATAAGCAGTTCCCATTTGAGGTTAGTGAAGATACAACAACGTGATATCAGTTGCTAAATCCTACAGAGGGGCAATGGTGATGGGTTGGCAAGCGGGAGATACACTGGGTATCTGGCTAGGCTTTACTGCTAATCTTATTGTCTCACATACAACATACGGCGATTCCAGCTGGCGCTGGCAGACGGCTTCAGTAGCACTGCCAGCACTCTGCCTGATTGTGTTAGTATGGGCGATACCAGATTCGCCGCGCCTATATCTGAAGAGAGGCAAATATCCTCAAGCCTTCCAAGCAATGTGCTTACTACGGGAAACACCGCTTCAAGCTGCCCGTGATTTGTTCTACGCAAACGCTCAGCTTCAGGTCGAATCGGATCACTTGCTAGGGCACCTCGAACTTTCAATGGAAGATTCATCACGGTTGAATCCTGCACTCGAAAGATATCAAGCAAGGGTCAAAAAGCTGAGATGGTGGAACCGAATATGGGCATTATTGGCAAATCCGCGCACTCGACGTGCACTACAGTCGGCTCTCGTCGTTATGATTGCGCAACAGCTCTGCGGGTTGTAAGACGCCCTCTTGAGCAATTGGAAGACGCCTGCTAACTATCTATAGCAACGTCCTCGCTTTCTACAGCAACAACTTTTTCTCCTGGAACTCACCACATGACAATGCAAAGTTGGCCGCAACTTGGCTCAGCTGGGGAATTGGATTATGTAATTTCGTGTGTACGATTCCAAGTTTTTGGCTTATTGATAAATGGGGTCGGGCCTCCCTTTTAATGGCTACTTATCCAGGTATGATTGTGTTTATGCTCGCAACAAGTCTTACTTTTGTACGAGCCGGCGACACTGTGCCAAAAGCAGCAGTTGAAGCTCTAGTTTACTTCTTCACATTCTTCTACTCCCTGGGACAGGGTCCTGGTAAGTGTATACGAACGCTTCAGGCACTATCTTACAAGCACAATTTGATACTAACGAGCACAAGTTGCCTTTACCTACTCAGCAGAAGTGTTTCCATTGGTTTACCGTGAGATCGGTATGAGCGTGGTAGTGGCTGCAAATATGTTTGGGGCAGGTCAGTCCTGTGACACGCCAGGCGATCTTGAATTCCAGTGCTAACAGTATAAGGCCTACTTACGCTCTTCGTCCCCCAAGCCCAATTCGCTGGTGAAAGTTCCTGGGCTGACAAAGATCCCAAGGACATCATGAGGTTTAACAGATCACAAGCCAAGATGCTCGGGGCCTTTGTCGGACTTGAAGTTCTCGCATACTTACTTATCTTCTTCTTTGTTCCTGAAACAGCTCGCTGTATCTCAACCTATGGTGAAGATCTGAATCACATGTCTCTAGAGGAACTGAACTGCATATTTGAGCAGCCTACCTTCTATCATGCGAGATATCGCTTGCAAGAGGCCCTTCCAAACATGGGTAAGCAACTAAGATGGGGCGTTTGTCGTGCATTCACGCAGAAATATCCACGGCCACCATCTTCCATTGTTGTTTATCGATGGCGTCCCGATGAAGCATCCCAGGTTTGCGAAGTACCGCAACCTAACGGAACATCCCAGCCTAGTGAAGTGCCAAAGCCCGACGAAAAAGGCCAAGATTCTGCATCAGTTGCGCATATCGAATGTACGTCACCGGCACAAGTGAATACGGAACGTACCAATCGAGACGCACAGGATATTCCGTATCAAAGAAATGCGGATAAGATTATCGAGGCGCCTATTCTACTGGACTCTAGACAGCCAGACAGCCAGTATCTAAACCCTCACGACAGGCTTCCTAGCAATGAGGAGGATGCAGCAGCAGCAGCAGCAGCAGCAGAAACTGTCAGCAGCAAGAATGATGTCAAAGAAAGTCGTTGATTCCTTCAGCCAATGAGAGAGAACCGAAAACATAATATGGGAAATACTGATCATGCCTGATTCTATAAGGATTTTGTATTCCTGCAGTAACTCCTCGGATAAAGCTGCTTCGAATTTTCCAAGCCCAATGAATTTTAGCCGTTTGAAATTGCTTGAACCGATTTAACCCTTCCACTTCTTGAGTAACTCAGAAGACTTATCATTCGTCGGACCCTAAATCATGGATGATCGTATTGCCAATGTTTGATGCGGTAAATGAGTGGGATTGGGTAACATCAGCAATTCGGTCTTTCACAGCAGACCGAAACAGAGAAGTTCGCCTGATACTCGAGATTCAACACGCAACATATCTAAATAGAGACTAGGGTAACGCTTCAGATCTTTGTACGGAGCATACACCAATAAGCATATTATTATATCGAACTCACGTTAATGCTCTTTCTGGTAAGGCTCCGTGACTTCCTCTTCGGTCCTCAAGAGTGACTCGGTGAGCAAGATGTTGCTGTGAGGGAGTGGTCTTGCTTAAGCTTATTCTTCTTGAGCTTTTTGATGCCATGCTGAATTGCGTACTGATGCTTCGTCTTGCATCGTGCGCGAGTTGAGCACGAGTTGACAAGCCATATTTACGTGAGAACAATAAGGGCCAGATAGCGAGGTGTGAAAACCACACTCCATAGCACATCTTTTGTTTAGTTTGTGGAACTTCGCAATATAGCTTGGGAGAACGAAGGTTTGGAAGTGCCTAATGATACGTTTACTCCACTTCTGGTGGAGAGGTCCTCGACTAGATAGATGGACATAGTAGACTTCCCTTTGTCTGCGAGTTTATGAGAGGACAACACAGCTTCAGGATTCAGGATTGTTCCTACTATCAAGCGAGTTGATGAGTCCTTCAGCCTTAGGGATCCATTCCTGTGTGCCTTTCGCACAGGCCATAAACGACGTAACTTGTATTCGATCCTACTAAATGACTACGGGGATATGTGACTATGCTGGAAGCCACAAAATAGAGAGTGGCAAGAGGTATGCCGTTGTTGTGGCCGCCATGGGAACGAAGGTACCGCTGAAAGAATGGAAGCTGAGGGAGTATATTGGAATTCTTTGTTATCACGATACAAAAGGAACAGCTGAATAATATTGGTTCCACTTTCGCAACGTAGGAAACATTCGCCAGCTTGGAGGAGGTAAACTTACAAACAGCATTAATAGTCTGTACTTCACTTTCCGTCCGGTCTTCGGCTTTGTTGTCCCTCACCTTCGACGTTAATATCTGGAACTAGGCAAGACTACTGGTGAGAGGGCATAAAAGTTGGTAGAACAATGATCAATACAGTCACGAGGCTTGATTTATCAGGCCAGTTGTGCAACCGTGCGTTGTAGAAGCACATAAGAATGGTCTGTGATAGTCGTTTGCATAATCCCGCTTGTGGCTATGTGATCAAATGTTAGCAACCTGAGAAGGGTCTCGGACTTGCCTGCTCGTGGTGGTGTTCTAATATAGCAATGTTTAACCATGTCTCTAATCCGCACTCTGGTGTTGCTATTTGCCGGACTACTGCTTTATCGAGGACTAGACAATCTTAGTCATAATTGGACCATTGTGTATTCGCCAATCCAATCATGGTGTTATGAGGCTTGCCTCCACAGGACTGGTAACAGTACAAGTAGAACCTCAAGGGTTGGATACTTATGTAACAGGTGGGTAGTGCGAACAGTATGAGTGCAGGGGTGTCAGTATAACTTAGATTGACTACAGAACTATGGAATAACATGTAGGAGACTCGTATCTATATACTCGTAGCCATAGTCCTGATTAGGAAGTCTTGTCTTGGTACATTGGTACATTAGTACAGTCAGTACCATTGTCCCATTGTCCCAGATATTTCCTGATCGGGGAGGGTCCACAGCCCTCATGGCTTGGCGGCTTCGCCTAACCTTCCTTGTTTCAGGTGAGGTGGTCGCACGACGGCCTGACCTCGCCTGACCCGTAACACATGGTTAGACCAAACAAGCAAATACGGCCGCTGAGCGGCTAGAACAAATATTATGTCTATTGGGAATACATAGTAGGAATATATAATGCATCATGCTTAATAAAGCAACTCTACTCTATCCGCTCTGCTTGTTCTATGAGCAGAGTAAGGTAGAATATCTGGATCATAAAACTTAGTTGTAACATGCTGATCTAATTCTTACTAGTTCTTAGAAAGGCTCTACGTGTTTTAGTATAGTTCTGCTTTATATTCAGTAGCTTCAGTAAGGCTCTTTACTAACTATATCATATCTAGTATTCTGTTCTTAGTACTGTGTTTCTTATTCTTATATAATACGCTAAGTAAGCCTAGGTAGTTTTAGTTAACAAGTACAAAAAAGTACAGCTTATGTTATTTACTATAACATGTTAGAAGAATTATATATACACACTACTAGAGTAGATAGTATAGTTATAAGTAAGACTAAAGTAGAAGAATTAAAACAGTATGAATTTTAATACTATACTCTATAAGGGTTATAAGTCAACTACGAGCAATTGTATTTGTATTCGTATATATAGTCAGTAGATGCGCGGATAGAGCTATCACTATATTACTATAGTCATTATTATATACTCATTACTTTAAAGAGCCTAATCAATCTTTTTCCAAGGACAGCTTATAGCCGGGCTAAACAACAACAAGACGAGGCAACTAGAATCGGCTATCAGGATTGAACGAAATCATAGGTCCCATTTCACCCGCTTCCCAGTCTAAAAGCCACTCCCTATCGTTATCATGCAGCAAGCCGACTTCCATAACAACAGCGCGGCTTTGTTCTAGAGGCTGTTAGATAAAGAACGCAGTACTGAGAATTTTAACTTACCGAGCCTATTCATTGCTTTTGGTTTTAACTGTGAGTCGAATAAAGGGTCTCCCTCGCAGTAAAAGAGATCTTGGATGACTCTCGTGATATATTGAGGATTTTGTGGCCATAAGGCTAGAAGGCCAAGTACAACTGCCAGGTCTCCGAAAAGATCACATCGTTCACGTGGCGGTTCTGGAGTTTGGTCTTGCACATTTCGAAATAAGTTTTTAGGTGGTTTCTCGTATAAAATAACGTTAGGACAGTTAACCGGAAGTTGCGTCCAGTGTCCTATAGGTCCAATCCTCCATAAGCCGGAGTGTTCTTCTTTTGTGAAAGCTAATTCGTGCCATTCAGAATCGAACGGATGCTTTTCCCTAAGATCCGGATCTGATTTAATCCATTCGTGATCCTGAGGTTCGAGCGTACAATCACATGGTGCAACCCATATTGATTGGTATCGTTGGTCCCACATCATGGTGATCGCTTGGTATCCAACGATGTCGGTTGGCTCTACGAAACGTCGTTCGCCACTCAATGACCAGCTTTGCCAGCCTGTGTCGAAGCAACCATCTAAATGCTTCCATTTCGTAAGTGGCTGAGGTTGATAACTTGGGACTTGGTCTCCCACGTCACTGGCGTGGCTGGGCTTGACCTGCCGGCAGCGAAAAGCGAAAGTTCTCATGGGAGTGTATGTGTCCTGATTCTGTACGCCTCCGATTTTGCCAGGCCACGCTGAGCTGGATAACCTTAGGTCGGAAGCTGGCCTATTGGCTCCGATTCTAACTTCACCTGCAGGTTTGTGGTAGGTCCCCTTTTTGGTAGCTACGCGCGAAGCATGCTCCCAAGATCGATTGGTAGA
Organism: Neophaeococcomyces mojaviensis; assembly: GCA_030247915.1. Lineage (NCBI taxonomy): Eukaryota > Fungi > Ascomycota > Eurotiomycetes > Chaetothyriales > Neophaeococcomyces > Neophaeococcomyces mojaviensis. Next base: position 83,914 of record JAPDRQ010000038.1, read on the forward strand.
TTTTCACATGGACCCGGCCATATGAAAGCCTCTGTCCTTCAAAATTCGATGTATTGGCCCCTTGGCGTTGGATTAGTAAGAGTTTGAAAGAGTGTTTGAAGGATGTCGTTCATCCTTTGACATGCATCCTGACAAATCTTGTTAACATTCTTGGTATCGCTGCCGAAAGACTCCAGTGCCCGGACATACGACATATCGCATAGTAAGCTACAAAGCAAATCGTCTATGTTGGAGATATCTTCACTTTCGGGGTTGAACGTGGACAGTGCATCGTACGAAAGACTTGTGAGCTCGGCGTGAACCTTGCCTAAATTTGCTAACCTGTTAGATAACTCGGTCGGATGTAGTCCCATCAAGTTCTCCGTTGAACATTCTAAGCTGAATATGCGAGCTGCTTCCCAAAACATACTATTCGTTGTAAGCTTGCGGCGATGACTCTCCGCGAGAGAAATGAACTGAGCAATTTCGTTGCGGTCAACATGTTTCTCCACGAAGAGTATCTCAGCTGTTTGCACCTATTGAAATTAGAGGTAGTTATACACATAGAGCATTTCGTTACCTGTATTGGTTTTTGGTAGTCAATATACTCGAGAACCTCGTCGAACGTTGTGGCGAGTTGATCGCTTCTAGCTTGAGCGGCTGAATCAATGCTCATTGGAGGAAATATTGTCTTGATTACATGACGTTGGGTGGTGGTGGTAGAGTGAGTGCCGCCTGGAACGATCAGTTTTAGTATTTCTATGAAGAAGACCTCCTCGGCGTGGACAAAATGAATGCTCCGGTCTTGGAGTTCCCCAAGGAGTGAGAGCAGTCGGCCGTAGTCGCGTTGATGAACCAGAAACAAAGCCGCCTCCGCCACAACCGGGAAGAATTGTAGATGACGCCAAAGGACTGTATCAAGTATTTCTGCCGCGTCGTCAACGACGCCAAGTCTCGAGTATAATATTAGCTCTTCGAGTTCTGCAGCCACATCCTCATACAGCCTCATGTTGAGAACAATCCCAGATGCGGCATCATCGTCGCCATCACTCATCGCTAACTGATAGTCAACTGTTCTGCTCTAGTGTTCTAATGAGTGTTAGCTTTCACAACTCCAGATGCTAGCTGCAGAGTGTGAGGATAAGTAACTCAGACGGAGAGGTCATTAGCCCCCCACCAATGTCCAATTGTCGGTATTTAGCCCGTCAGGTCCACTCACAGTCTACATGCAGTAATATGGCCTACTCTCAGCCACCACTTGGCGAGCCACACCACTTGGCGAGCCAATCTCCACTTTTCTTAGCGAGCTTCATAGTATTAATGAGAATGCATTGCTACGACCTTTCCACAGCATTTTGATCTATATTTAGTATCGTACCATACGATCGTGTATTGGAGGATATTTAAATATCAATATAAGGTCGGCGCGCGACTGCCCGCGGTATCGATGCTTGTATTTGACCTGCCAATACTACGCAGCCTCCCCTAGGGCCAGAATAACTCCTTCTCGATCGTACAGCAGGTTATAACCTCTCTTTTTAACCCTAGTGGCCTTAGCGGCCTTTTCCTTACCCTTTACTTACTGTCGGACCTGTTAAATACGGTTTTTATTAAGTTGGTTAGCGTGGGCATTAAGAGCCCTAAATTAAAGGAGTTTCTAGACGCCGACTACCGACCTAGGCGACGCTCTCTCATATAGTTAATCGACTAAGTATATAGCTTAGCGTTCTATAGTTAGTATATCGAAGAGGGATTAAGTAGTAGGCCTTATAGACCTAGTAAGAGCTGGCCGAGTGTCCTTATAGTTACGTACCTACTTAAGCTCCTTAAGCCTATCCGGATTAAGTAGATAGAGGCCAAATCTTAACCAGCCGGTTACAATATACTATAACTTAATACCTTAGGGCCTTACTTTACGATAGGCTACATTAAAATCGCTTCGTTTAATTAGTATATCGTTAATCTGGAGTCTACTTCGTAGTATAGTACGATACGTATAATCTACGTAGTAGAATACGCCTATATCGAGCGGCTGTAGTATATAAAAGGTATTGGGTGGAATAAGGACCAGGAATACTCAATTCATTACTGCTAGGCCTACGAATTTAGTCGATATATATAAATCGTGACCGTCCAGGAAGAGTAGGCCTTTCTCTCTATCTAGGAAGGGTATAAATACCTCCTGGAGCCATTTAATAGTAATACCACTATTAGACCAGCCCTTTTCACTAAAATCGTACTTCTAACCTGGCTCCATTTAGTCCGGGTTCTTAAACTAGGTGGTCTTTAGCTGCTTTCTAATATGGATAATTAGTGGAGATAACGCCTGTCCGGTTGTAGTATAGTATTTAATAACTGATACCTAGGCTAATAAAGATAAGGATGCTGCAACTGCTGAACCGATTTGCTTAGAATATACGACCTTATCGGCCGAAGGAGAGCTAAGTTAGAAGCCCTTCTTATCCATATTAGCCCATCGCTCTAGAGGGATATTCTCTCTCTCTACTACGCCCTGCCAGTACTCAAAGAAGTTATTAATACCTTCATTAGTTAATGACCGCAGTCTCTCCCAAATTTACGGCTTTGCGAAGCCTGAAGTGAGCTCTGAGTGTCGAGCCCAGAACCGGGTCGCTTAATTGACCCTAAGCGTATAATCTTCGCCGCGCGATCGCAGTAATAGCTGTGTATAATATCGAATTGTAGTATGCCCAGCAGGTTGACCTTACTTCTGGAGATCTATAGCCAAGTTAACAAGGCATTGTTCCTCATATTCGGTAAGGATGCGTCGTTTCCATGGATTAGGCTCTGGTCGACCACGGATCCGATGACCCACGATCGATTTAGGCGCCCGTCGACGACGCGCAGCCTACGATTAGGTAATACGATGTTCATTGAAATCAGTAATGGCAGCTCTTGTAGCACGTACATTATTGGAAGGCATAATGAGGTATTCGTTGATTAATTAGCTATTGAAGTTGCAGGTGTTGCAGGGCCAATGCCTGGTTTAACGCGTTCGAGTGGCTCGCCAAGTGGTGTGGCTCGCCAAGTGGTGGCTGAGAGTAGACGTTCTGTCTTTACTCCTCAGCGCTTCTAGCAATGCTGCAGTGCAAATACTGCGGGGCAGGAGCCGGACCGCGAACCAGCCAATCAATCCGAATGAGTAGATACAGCCCCACGAATGCACTGATTAGACACTTGTATATCGACGTACACATTTCCATTAGCATCGTGCGCGCAACGCGCGCAAGTGTTGTAAGCATTCAATGAAGAGATTAAAACTTTCGCTTCACTCTGCTCGCTACCCAGAACTCTCCAAAGTTCCGGTACAGCACGACTATGTCGAAACAACGAAACTCAACAATGAATTCCTCGACATAGGTTCCAACCTGAACGACATCAAAGTCCACTGCTGGCCACAGTCCGAGAGCCGAGGCAGGAAAATGGGGTCGATATGAGCAAGCTGATGCCGCTATATTTCCTTTTCGAATGCGTGCAACATCATCTACCGGTCTGAAAATTACTGGGTTCCAGCTCGACCTCATTTTTGCCCTGGCTTGCGAAACGCAAAAAATTTCCGAGAGGTTAGTCGGCGGATGCCATATTTGCGATTGCGAACCGGTGTCGGAGCAGTTGTATCTTCTCGACGTCCCTAGCCCGGAGAATGTATCTTATCCTTTAGGACCCACGCGAGGCGATCGAAATCTCGAACTCAGGTCCTGGACGTTCAGCAGCCAATCTCATACGGATCCCAGCACACGTCGGGCAAGGGCTAGCTCTTGGTCTTGGAAAGGAAAGGACGGTTGCTCAAGAAGCTTGCATGGTGCTGTCCCACTCCGACATCCCGATGAAGCTTTCTACATCGCCTGCCGGGCGGAAGGACAAGCCAGAAGCCGCTGGCACAAGTACCGGTTCGATAACCATTTTGACGGGATCAGGTGGTGGACATTGACTCCTAAGGTGGACGACAAATTGACGGAAATCGACTTCAAGAACCATATGGTTCAGCTCAACGAGGAGATGACCGCACTAAGTACAGATGGCAAGCTGAGTAAGTGCTCAATACACTCAACACCACTTCCCACCGCTCCATCGAGTACTTCGAACTTGACTGTAGATCCAGCAACCGTCCGAGCCTGTCAGGCACCCAGTGTTCAGCATGCTCAAAAGTGGCGTTCAAAAAGTGCTACTGCTGCCCAGAAATCAACACTGTCGTCCACCGAATTATCTGGCAACTTTGACAATTTTTCTTCAATAACCCCAGTAAAGTCTCGCCGGTTAAATCATGATGACTATACCATTGCCTGGATCGCTGTCCTTCCGATTGAGGCTGAGGCTGCATTGGGCATGCTGGATAGAAAGCACGATGGATACTTCGAAATGGTACGAGGTGACGATTATATTTACATTGGGGGCGAAATCAACGGACACAATGTCGTGATCGCGACTTGGCCAGCAGGTCAGAATTGTGGAGTGTGTGCGGCTGCAGCCCTTGTCAACCAGGTCAAAAGCCGGTTCTCCAAAATCTGGTTTGCTCTGCTAGTTGGGGTCGCTGCCGGTCTTCCTAATCTCACCTCGGACAACCCGCATCGACGGCGCGACATTCGACTGGGTGACGTGTTGGTGTGCGTCCCTGACAAGGCCAGTGGTGGAATTGTGCATTATGATCTAGGAAGATACACAGAGGATGGGTTTTTACTGAATGGGCGACAAGCGGAATCCCCAGCGATTATAAGGTCAGCCATTAGCCATATCGACCTGACTAAGAAAAAGCCTTACAAGCAAGGTAACGAGTTTGCCCGGATATTAGCCACGTTCCAAGAGAGCCAAGAAGACAGTGTCTTTGCGTGCCCTAGTCAAGAGAGCGATCAGCTCTATATGTATTATGCCGACCCCACACTAGCGCCAAAACCCGTCGTTCGCGAGCCACGAGACGAAAGTGAACGCACTCGTGTATGGTTCGGCAACATTGGCTCAGGGAATTCGCTAATGCGAAACCCTCGACGAAGAGATGAGTTACGAGACATGTACGACCTCATCGGTCTAGAAATGGAAGCCGCTGGAGTAATGAACACGTTGCCTACTGGGGTAGTCCGAGGAGTATGTGATTATGGCGATGGCTACAAGACCAAAGAATGGCAGCCATACGCTGCTGCAGTAGCAGCAGTATATGCTAGGGGCATTCTGTGCTGTATAAATCTAAGAGCACTACCAAAGCAGTCAGTCTAGTTTCAGTACCTTTACCAGCGGGCATTGTTTACTCGGGTTTCGTGTGTTGATGACGGGCATGTCCGGGGATCAATTTCCTTCACAGTGGTTGGCGTTTAGGGGCAACTTTGATTCATGGCGCACAGGTCCGAGCCTAACGAATTGCTGGGATACATGCTTAGACTGATCCGAACCTGTTCATTCTCAGTCCTGTTCGAAATTTGCAAGTCAACCGACTTTACAAATACACTCGTGAACACAATGTGATCGCTGAACTCTGAGTACGTTTTGTAGCGTTGTGTTTCATATACCGTTCGGCCTGTTTCGTGGTAAATGTCCAAGACGCTGTGCACATCTCCGGGGATACTCTGATGCCCAAGAAATAGGCAGATTCTACGCGAAGACGGTATCACTACTACACCCAGCAGTGGTTTTGATTGTTAATCCAAAACTTCACTGGGATGTCGCAGCTTGAGGTTGGTCTAAGTATTGTACGTATACGGGTGTTTGTGTGCGGCCACTGGGGACAGTGATGATTGCTCGAATCACACCCAATTTCGAGCCGCCATCTTGTCAGCCGAGCTTCTTTCACACACTCACTGAGCTGTGTATGATGGTGGAATGAAGAGAGTGGTCGTTGCTCTTCATGCTATTAGCTAACATGGTGTGGCTTGCTACAGAGATGGCTTCGCTCGAGTGAAGTATGCTTGCACCCGTCTTGCAGTAGATACTTCTATTTTGTCGGTTGGCTCTACTTGCTGCTGCCGCTGCTGCTTGAGGAATCAGTGGTCTTTCATCGTGAAACAGACAGCACAGTAGCATGCTACTGTTGGGTCCATTGGATGATGTATGTGTGTTATGCGTCGTGCTATTTTTCGTTGGGTGTGTTGGAATGGAAGGTGTTGGAGAACATTTGCATAACCGATATTTTTATTCAAATATGCCAACAGACCAACCACACAACAATCGACACACCTCATTAACCATAGCAATGCAAGGTAGGCATATCATCATCACTTTACAGCAAATAACAGGAACGGATGCAGACATAAATACACAGGCAAGTGGGTTTTCAAAGAGGAAGAACAAGAAAAGAAGCCATTGACGCCGAGCCATTTATAGCACATAACATCATAACGATACATACACCCGCCAGCACCACCACACCTATGATACCAATCACACATTCTACATCAGCAGCATACTCGCTGGATCCTCAAGGTACTTCTTGATCAGCACCAAGAATGTCACTGCTTCTCGACCATCCAGCAACCGATGGTCGTAAGTCAGAGCCAAGTACATCATGGGACGAATCTCAACCTTTCCGTTGACTGCCATAGGTCGCTCCTTGATAGCATGTAGACCCAGAACGGCAGTCTGTGGCAGGTTGATAATCGGGGTGCCCATCATTGAGCCGAATACGCCACCGTTACTGATGGTGAAACTGCCACCTGCCATGTCCTCGATCGAGAGCTTGCCATCGCGTGCCTGAACATCCACGTTAGTTATGCTCGCCTGTCCTTAAGGAAGGAGACTCACCTTCTTTCCCAACTCCGCAATGCCCTGCTCAATCTCAATGATGTTCATGCTCTCCGCATTCCTCAGCACCGGCGTCACAAGACCTTTTGGCGTCGCAACCGCCACACTGATATCAACATAATCTCTGTACACGATGGTATCACCACCACCGGGACCTTCAATGCTAGCATTTACCGCCGGCACCTCCTTCATAGCCTTCATCGCTGCCAAGGAGAAGGCACTCATGAAGCCAAGTTTGACGTTGTGGCTCTTCAAAATATCGTCCTTGTGTCGTTTACGGAACTCCATGATGGCGGTCATGTCGACTTCATTGAAGGTTGTTAGGGAGGCGGCTGTGTTCTGGGATTGCTTGAGTCGTTCGGCTATTCGGAGGCGCATACGGTTCATTTTCACCTAGATATTGTCAGCGTAAATGTCAGAGTGGGAGACGGTGTACATACCCGGTTCTCGCTACGGCTGCCTTTGCCAAAGGGTGACTGCGAACCAGAAGGCGGACCGCCAGCAGCCTTCTCAGGCTTCGACTCCTGCTTCGATTCCTTCTTGGGCTCTTTTGGTGGTGGAGGAGGTTGCTCCTTCTTTTCCTCTTTCGGCGGCTCCTTCTTCTCCTCCGGCTTCTTCTCCTGCTTCGGCTCGGCAGGCTTCTCCTTCTGACCCTCGGGCTGACTTGACGTCTCTTGAGCATCACTAGCCGGGCTCTTTGGTTCCTCCTTCGCCTTGGTAGCACCTCCACCTTCGGCGCCGGCGTCAATCTTGGCTAGATCTTGTCCCACGGTGACTGTATCGCCCTCGCTGACCAGGAACTCGGTGATGACACCGGCCTGCGGCGCATTGACCGAGACATCAATCTTGTCTGTTTCGATGGAGGCGATTTCCTCATCTTGCTCGACGTGATCGCCGACTTGTTTAGAGAATGAGCTTAGAGTTCCTTCTGAGATGGACTCGGCCATTTGAGGGACCTTGACAATGGTTTCTTCATATCGGACAGTGCTTGTGCTGAAGAGCTTGGGCTGGGTAATAGCCGTATATCGTGGTAAGCAAGTGTATGTGGTGTTGTACGGTTTGGTCGAGAATGTGACGGCGCTGAATGATCGTAAAGAGGCAGGTGTTCGTCGCACAGGCACAGCTAGGCGTGATGCCAGAGCTGGCACTCTTCTCACTCTCAAGCTCGCCATGCGTAGAGTATGTGAAGACGCCAATTAGGCCGAGCTTGATGTTGACGGGTTGGAGAGAGTATGCGAACTGGTAATGGCGGAACAGCCAACCCAATGACTGCTCTCGAACTTGTCCTTAGAGGCTGTTGGTCAGGGGAAGAGTGTACAGTGCAGGTTCGAGTTGAACTGCACTTCGTTGTGTCTGCAAAGTTCCAAACGAGCGATTAATCAAAGCATCGACAAGCTTGGAGGAAGTAGCGCGGCAGAGTGCTCCCTCAGCCCAATAGCTCTTTTAGTGCTAGTCACAGTCTGCCACAACCACAACTGCCTCTATCGTCCACCGTACAACCTTAACTGCGGCAGAGCTCATGCCAAGCAAAAGGGCTCCAGATTTCATGACTTCCAATCCCCGTCGACGCAATCCTCAGCACCCATTGTCAGCGACAACACGACCAACCACCGTTCTCCTTGCCTTCATTCACACTATCCCTCGTCGCCCAGGGACCGACACAGCTACAGAGCACGGGAAGAGGCACTCAATCCGGATTGAGCGCGTTGCGCTCTCCATTCCTTCGTCATGTCGGCTACCATGTCCGCTCATACGAGGGCCGTGAGGTACAGCTCAACACGATCGCCGAGATGGAGGAGATGGTGCTGATGCAACTTGGACAGGTCATTATACCGACGATCACTGAAACTGGCTCTTGACTGGGCTGTACAGCGAAACCTCTGGAGAGGACAAGCAGTTTACATCCGGTCTCTGTTTGATCAGAATAAAAACATATATGATCCTAGACATCAGAAGGTTCGTCCTACTACACACCAGTACCTCCAAGCTCGACCCAAGATCAGTGTTTCACGAGCACACACCCAGAAGAGAATGCCAAACCGGCATCTAAGATACCTCTGATACCGGCACTGGGATGCTGAACTTCTCTCCACCCAATCCAACAAGCTATTTTGCGAGCAATGTATACCGCATTGCATTTGCACCCTTCTCATACCGCCCATCTATCCCTATCGCACATACTAATGCGTGTTTGCGTTGCAGCTCATCTTCGCCGAAACCGAAAAACTCCTCGTAAAATGGAAGCATCCAGACCCGTACAGACCGCCCTCAGCCCCAGGCGGCTCCAAATATGAACGAAACTTGCCTGCGCCGGATCTGCCACCGCCAAGTCGGGAGGAGGTTAAGAGGTTATAGGAAATCCTGAGGGGCTGTTACAGAATGGAAAGATGAAAGGGACGCGGACGCTGGCTGATTGGTGCGAAGCAGAACAGAGCACATGAATGATAGCAAGCCATTGGTGAGCATGCAACAAAACATTAGATGTAGTCGATCGTGGTGAGACATGTACGAACCTAGGAGCTGAAAGTAAATAGTGGTCGGGTGATTGACGGTGGCATTGCAGTTGAGCTTTCAAGAAGAGTATCGGAAGCGGTACTCGCAAGTGTATATATTCAGCCGTTCCCTAGAAGCATGCGGATGAAGATGAGAATCAAGATCATCCGTGCGACATGATATCCATGGCCTATTTCCGACCTTTGACGGGATACAACGACTGAAGCGGGTTGCCCATCCATCGCGAGTCTGTGTCGAGTGTTGGACATACGAATACCAGCACCAGCTTCTATGTAGTTGCTGATGCCCTTTGTACGCGTGCCAGGTCGTTCAGAATATGTCGCATTCGAGATCTACTCTTCTGTTGCTGAATGCCTAACTCTAGGAATTAGATTTCGTACCTTCTTGCTTGCAGCCTCCGCTGCTACATCTTTCACCTATGACAGAATATTCAAAGCTGCTTCGAAGATCAGATCAGGCAGATGATAGAGATGTAGAAGCAAAAGAAACACGAAAGAACATCTTCAGGTTGAATGTCATGCCATTGCAATAGTCGTAACTGGTATCACTTTGGTGCACTCGTAATCAATGCTTGAAGCTGACATCTCAAGCTCAAGCCATCTCTTCTACTGTGCCATATCCATGTCTTCTGGCCTGCACCATCTGCATTCATGCCTTGTTCCAAACCCCCATTCTAGGCATAATGTACAACCTTCAAAAATTCAACGCATGAAAAACCCATTTGAGAGCACGTCTCAACCTATGAACCCCAGTGCCACATGTAATTCGTAAATTGAACTCCGGAGAAAACCACACCCAAAGAACTTCAAGAAGTTGCTTACAACTCTTGAGATTGACCCTTGCCTGGCTTGGCAGTCTTCTTTGGCAGCAGATCTGAGAAACGTATTAGCATTTGCATGTGGTGTGGACTGAGGAAGATACATACTCTGGTGAATGTTGGGCAGGACACCACCTTGTGCGATTGTGACATGACCCAAAAGCTTGTTCAATTCTTCATCGTTTCGGATGGCAAGTTGCAAGTGTCGAGGAATGATACGAGTCTTCTTGTTGTCTCGGGCGGCGTTGCCAGCCAATTCGAGGATTTCGGCAGCGAGATACTCAAGCACGGCTGCAAGATAGACGGGAGCACCAGCACCGACTCGCTGGGCATAGTTGCCTTTTCGGAGAAGTCTGTGAACACGACCGACTGGGAATGCGAGACCAGCCTTGGAAGATCGGCTGCGCAGGAGAGTTAGCTTGCGTTCTTAGAGGCCATTGGAGTTTGACACGCGACTATCGATGGAAAAGACGCGTCAAACTGATGGGAGTAGATGGGTCGAGATGTGTCGAAGGGCTGCGACTTACGATTGAGCGCTCTTGGAGCCAGAGGCCTTGCCGCCAGATTTTCCTCCAGTCATTTTGATTGATGTGGTTGGTTTGGAAAAGTTGGGAAGATTGGAAAGTAGATGAGTGGTTCTTGTAGATGTGGGTTGTAGAGATGTGGTAAGTGTGGATGGATGAAAAGAGGAAGAAAGGCGATGAAGGAGCGGAAGGAAGAGGGATTATAAGTAATGGAGAAGGATTGACGTGCGGGCAAGCAGGTGCACTCCCAGATCAACCATAACTAAAAGGCGCGCTCCAATCATAATGCAGGATCAGCCAGATAACCAGTGATGCACCTTGCCACTTTGGATTAAAAGACATTATTTACCACTAGCTTGGCTGTCAATACGTAATTTATCGGTCCGCCGTATGATCGAAATGACTTTTCCGGCCACATTTAGGCCTTGGCAGGTTAGGATTAGTGTGATGATTACAAAAAACGACTTTTCCTGACGACTTTTGCAAAACGCCTGCATTACATTTTGATCAGAAGTGGAGTAACCATCACTTCGGGTGGCAGTCGCGATCAACCATCATCCTGCCTGCCCTTTCTGCTATAAGTTCCCCTCCACCTTTCCACTTCGCCAACTCTTTTCTCTTTTTCCCATCCATTCACACCACAACAAATCCATCACAGCTCTTACAACTTCATCGACTTCAAGTCTTCTACTTTATCAATCTCATTCCATTTTCGCTCAACGCGTCAAAAACTAGTCAAAATGCCTCCCAAAGCTGCTGAGAAGAAGCCCACCACTGGCGGCAAGGCCCCAGCAGGCAAGGCCCCGGCCACCGAGAAGAAGGAAGCTGGCAAGAAGACCGCCGCCGCTCCATCTGGTGACAAGAAGAAGCGAGGCAAGACGAGAAAGGAAACTTACTCCTCATACATCTACAAGGGTGAGTTAATTGCGCATCGCGCTTGAATCGAACCGTCCACTGACGCGTCTTACGCAGTTCTTAAGCAAGTTCACCCAGACACTGGTATCTCCAACCGAGCTATGTCCATCTTGAACTCATTCGTCAATGGTATGTTGCAACTTCAAAATAGCTCATCGCACGCAATGACTAATAATGCATCCAGATATCTTCGAACGAGTTGCAACTGAAGCCTCCAAACTTGCCGCATACAACAAGAAGTCCACCATCTCCTCCCGAGAAATCCAGACTTCGGTCCGATTGATCCTCCCCGGTGAGCTGGCCAAGCACGCTGTGTCAGAAGGCACAAAGGCTGTCACCAAGTACTCTCAAAGCAAGTAAGAGTTGACTTAGATGGGCTGTGGATTTTTTGGTTTTGCTTTTCACAATGGGTCATGGGTTCATGGCAGCGGCTTGCAATGGGTGTTTATGGGTGATTACAACTTTACGACATGTTATGGATTGAATGGTGGCGCCTGCTCGAAGTGAGCAAGAAGACGGCGCATTGATGCGCAATCGGCTCTTTCATCGTGATTACTTGATATCTATCGTGATGAGCATGTGTACAATGATATCGATGGAGCAGAGCAGATACAAGTTTCGAGCTGATGATAGCTTCCAGCGCGCCCTAGCTAGGCGCTCAATTTGATACCACAATAGGAAGCATGAAACACTACCATCTTAAATCTATTCTCATCTCCACCTGAAAATATTGTCTTTCCTTTCGTCATTCTCTTGATCAGAGAGCCACTGTTTTGAACGCGCTCTGACACGCTAAGTGGGCCGATCACCTCGACTGCCACCACTCGTCTTGGAAGAATGCATGGATGCCTGAGGCATTATTAGATGATGGGCAGACCATGGTCATGCAAAACGAATATCGTAGACCTACAGAGATCACCATCAGCAGAAGATGCCGATGCGGCTGAGGTGACGAGCTTCATATGAATGACAGCGAGAAATAAGAAATAGCTATGCTGTCCTAATTAATTGAGAGCGCCAAGACAGGTACAAATAAGATATCAAGAATAAAAATGCGCTTTTTTATCCAAACCTCTCAAGTCGACATATCACGGTACAATATATCCCGTATCGCGACTGAAATGCCATCACCTTGGATAAGCTAAGATACTGTTTCATTTCTACATGTTCATTGGGCATAAGCTGGTGTGGCTGACTGGTATTGAAGACAGAACCTTTGGGGCAACGTTCACAGAGGATATGTCTTCCGTGGTTTATGCCTGGCTATCGAGTTGCCTGATGTAGCTGGTATCTAGCAAGGCAATGGTAACATCAGAGGGAAAGGGAATCAGAATCTCCGCGGGATTAATGCATGTGAGAGATGGTGAGATTGCTCTGTAATAGTAGTTGTTCGTTGTGTTTGACATGCACGGTGCGCTCGCAAGCGCTTGGGATAGCGGTATGGTGGGTTCACTACACCGTACATCATTACTCTATCCGAACTCGTTCAAGTCGTTTGCCCGTGAAATCGTTTCTGGCCTCGACAAAGTGGTCACTCCAAACGCCTGACACCCTACCTGTCCAATTATGCTAATTTATTGAGTGTTCGTTTCAACGGCTCTCGCCTGATTTCTTAATCACCCTTTTCAGTTTTGTCATCGCCTTCCTCGTCCTCATCGTCAAACGTCTCAACCTCGTCGACTGCCCCTTCACGTTCATGAGTCACGCCAGGAACGGGTGGTTCCTTCGCATAAACGTTTACAATCTTCTTCCCTGGCACCTCATTTAGTCTCCTCTTCCAGTCTTCCCAGTCTGCCTCATCCCTGATCAAGAAGCCCATCAACATACTTGGGTCCATATCTGCGATCCTTAGGCCACGTAGCCGCCGTGTATGACATGTCGCAATCTCTTCGGGTGTATATTCCGCTGGTGATGCGTGGGAGGGAAGGGCCGTTCGAGTTTCGTGCGGGTCGAGGTAGAAGAATGTTTCATTGTGGATGCCAACGAAATAGTGGGATGAGGAAGGGCGGCCGCCAGCTATACCAATTGACTGCGGGTAGGTTAGGCTACGTTTCAGGGCCTCGTGGTAGACCGGCGTAATCCTATCCAGACCTAATCTAATGCCAAGTAATATGAGTGTGGGTGTGATTGTGGCATCGGTGGCTGAGGCTGCGGCGATGGAGCGGAATTTGTCCTCGTAAATATCGGTTGAGGGCGTGGAGTAGATCCGAAGGTTTGCAGCAGGATATTGTGGGGTCAAGGCGGCAATACAGGAGGCTGTAGCACTGGGGCCGAACCATTGACCTGGATGAGTTGAACAGGATGTCGCGCCGTGAGATACAAAGCGGTGAATACCGAAGGGGGCGGTGGGAGAGTCGGCGAAGAGGGCGAGGATGGCAGCTTCCGAGTCAAGAGAAATCGAGGGCTCTGTAGCATGAGGTTCTGATATGGACTTTGGAATTTTGTAACGCCAGTCTCTGCCTAGATGTAGTGTAAGCAAGGCGTTTGCTAGCAGGCTTTGACCTGAGCGGATCATGCACCCCCAGCCGGTGTCGCTGCTGAAACTGTTTCCCTCGGCGAAACTACGAAGACGGGTCGAGAAGCTCATGTTCGAGAATGCGGCGGGGTCTTGTGACCGCGGTATTGGGAAGAAGTTGCTGCGGTATGTCATCCATATTCTTGACTCAAAGTCATCAATGAAGGCGTGTGGCCAGCCCCCGTCAGCTGGATCGTTGGACAACGAGGGCAGATTCTGCCCTTCCACTCTATGGACATCGTCTATGCTGTCCCTAGTCTTGTCCTTGTCTTCTTTGGTGATGCCAGTCGTATGCTCCGCTGCCTCTTCAGTTGTGGACGCTGTGGCTTCAGATGGGTCGTGGGAGTCGGTGGAGGACTCTATCTCTACCACATCTTCCCGGTCGGTGGTTATGATGGGTGGGAGAGAGGAGGTTTTGTATTCTTTGCCCAGCAGCCATATTGAGGCCCCGGATTCTTCGTCGAACTTGGGCGACGGGTCGTAGAAGTAGCGGACCAGGCGTTTTAGCTCGGCCGAGGGCATCATGTCCGCTTTGAAAATTGCGAGGAGGTGGTCAAAGAGACTCATCAAGTGTGACTACGAAGTCATTATCGGGCATAAATAATTCGAGCGACTTCAGCAAGAGCAGTTTGGGAGGCGGACGTCCAGCTGAGGCGAGGCAGCAGGCGACAGAGACCCTGCGTTGGCTTCACCGGTAAGCAGTTTGCAGCTTCAGTATCACGTTCGACGGTGGCGAGGGGAGCTTGGTTTCGAGAATGATGCTACGTGTCGGTGATTCAAATTCATGTGTGGGAAGTACTATTGATATTGTATTCAAGGCAACCATTCAGCAATATTGGTGCTCGACTCGTGATCAAGCATCAGAGACGTCAAGCCAAGTGCAGGCTGCTGAGGGAGATCCCCCGGATAAGCATGGCGCCCCATTGACCGCTTCCCAGCTAAGCCTGAAAGCCTGAAAGCCTGAACATTAACGCCGAAGAGTTCCCACGCTGCAGGGCTGATTTTCGTCATCCCACTTCCGAGTCATCGTTGTGGAGAGCACATGCGTCTGTGATTCACCATCCTATTTGCCATCGTCATTCCCTCCACCAACCACAGTATTGCTTTGTACACGACTTCGTTTCTCTCCTTAGAACTCTTACCGTGTAATTTTGCATTTTCAGGAGTCGTGTAGATGGTACCTAGGGGTTGTGCTTGTTCTGCATCACCAGTCCCTTTTTCGCCGTCGACATATCATTCAGCACACGAAGACAACAACAAACGGTGCTCATCATGGGCGCAAAGCAAAGAGCTCAGGGTCGAGGCAAGCAAGCTGCTAAGGGCAGCATGAAAGGCCAACCCATGTCGCAAAAGAAGCTGAATCAGTCCATTGCCGGTATTTGGCCACTCGCACAAGCAGGAAAATGATTGGACTGACTGTGTGACCAGTGGCAAACATGAGCCCGAACTCCAGAGCAGGCGCCCTCCAGGGCTGGAACAACTCCGCTGGATCATCTTCTCCCTCAGATCGGCATGGACTTAGCATGAGCGACGAGGCCAGGAACACCGATCGGAGAGCTTTTGGTTGGGGTTCAACGCCGCTGCGAAATGTGGGCATCAAATTTGTCAGTGCTGGTACTCTGAAGAAAGATGAGGACGCGTGGAACACCGTTAGTGAAGATGATTCTCCGCAGAAGCAGTCAGATGGAGAGCCGTCCCGGCAGCCTACCGTGGAAGACGAGCAAAAGGAAGGGAAAGAGTCTGTTAAGCCTGTTGAGTCTGTTGAGCTTGCTGAGCCTGCTGAACCACAGCAAGCGGAAGAGCAGGCAGCAGACGCGGAGGGCACTACACAAACTGTCTCATCATCTGTGCCAGATGCGCTTGCAGATGCACCTACCGAGCCTACAGTTGCCACAGAGCTCCGACCAGCTACACCAAGCTCTGACAGCGAGGAAGAGATCGTATTTGCAGGTAGAATGGCCAGCAAACAGCCGAGCAGACGACCTACACCTGCTCCCCCACCGGTGAAACAAACAGATATAGTTATGAATACGATATCTACGGTCAAGAGCACGTATGAAAAACCTTCTACCGTAACGACCATGACGACACAATTTTCAACGACAACGATAAGCCTCGATACCCCTGATGACACACCTCTCAATCTCCAGAAGCCCGCTCACCGTTCCAATGGCCTTCCTTACGGAGGAAAGTACGACGAAGAAGAGCTGATGCAGGACTACATTGACAACATGGCACTCGACGACAGTGAACAGGAGGATGGAGAGGCCTCTGGCTCTGCACGGAGACCATTCAGGAAGACCGAAACCTATCGCTTGTTTGCTGGTGATGGCCTCGAAAATGCAAAAGTTCAGACGATATCAAATGGCAGAAAGATGAAGGCCAACTATATACCCGATCAGGCCTTTGATTGGGAGTCTGATGACCTTGAAGTTTTCGACGACGTGAGCACCACGGATGAGGAAATTGAAGATGTTTGCCAGATCGTACGACATAGGGAACGTGCCAGCGGTGCACAATACCTTGTGGTTGCAACCAACGCCGAGGTCAGTGATGCGAAGTGGATACTACACAGCAGACTCGTCTCGGAAAGTGCTCTTAACGAAATCAAGATCTTTGAAGAGATAAGAGCAATGAATTTACAGGAAGAGGATGACGAAGATGATGAGGACGAGGATAGCGACGAGGACGAAGACGAAGAAGCCCTGCAGGATCTGATTGACAACATCGATTCCGAAGACGACGAAAACGCACGAATCATGGACTACACGGCGCGCATGACGGACGAGCAAATTGCACGCGCTTTGGCCAAGCAAGAAGAGTTAGGTCTCGGAAGCGATGAATTAATCCTGCTTGATGGAGATGCAGCTGTTGGTGCAGACAGTATGGAAGACGATGCTTTCGGCATGGGCGATTCTTTCATCCCGTTTAGCATATCCAAGCATACCTCTAATAGAGGTCGAACGAAACGCAACAAGAAACAAAACGATAGCTTTCCTTCGGCAGAGGCATTTGCAGATGCCCTTGACCAGGATCCGTATGGTGCCTTCGACATTATGGACTTTGAGAGACCAAGTCTACGTCCCAAGAAGAAGGGCCGGAAATCCGATTTTCCTTTCGTTCTTGAAGGGCTGGAAGACGCAGAACTGCGAGATAATATCATTGACACTTGGACCAAGGATCGTGAGAAGAAGGCGGCTAGGAAACGTGAAAAGGAAGCTGCTCGCCTGACAGCTAGCCTTGACGCAGCCGATGGCAGCGATCCTGCCGTTATCAAGACGCAAATTCGGCAGTTCCTTGTGCAAGACGTGGATATGCTCGAGCTGTCGCCAATGGACGCTCATATTCGAGCCGCCGTTCACCGTTTGGCGAAGGCGTTGAAGCTAAACTCGCAGTCGAAAGGCAAGGAGGGCCTGGGTAAAGGCCGTTACCCTGTACTCACGAAGACTCCGCGTACGCCATGCTACACCATCGAGACCATCTGGGAGATTGATGCTTTGATGAATACAAGAAAATTCTTCCCGAAGAACTTACACAAGTCATACAAAACGACGCGGCAGACGACAAGCACGGTCAAGACTCGACGTGGAGGAGGTGGTGTGCTCTCAGGCGTCTCCTTCAGAGATGGAGAGGAGGTGGCAGCTTCAGCTCCGGAGATTGGGGCTGATAATAGAGGCCGAGCAATGCTTGAGAAGATGGGCTGGACTGCAGGTATGGGCATCGGTGCTATTGGCAATAAGGGCGGGCTGGACCCTATCAAGCACGTTATCAAGACCACCAAGGCGGGATTGGGCTGAGCGAGGTATATTGTGGTAAAATCGGGGCTTGCTTGGCTTGCGACCACTCTAATCCCAAACGCCATCGATTTGTGAGGTGCACACTGTAACTGTCATAGCATAGTCAAGCAATGTATGACCCTTTGTGGTCTGCTGACTATCCTGTTTGCCTGTCGATGTCTTGCCAAGTACCTGTGGATCTTTCAAACCTCTGGTGTGTGTCTGCGTTTGAATGCCATGCAACGCTGAGCAGACCAAATGTGGCTGAGAGTATTGGTGTTCGTCCTTTGTGCGATCAAGTGTTCGTATGCTAAGAATAAGAGATTAGTCTCTCAGCCAGGAATAGCCATACGGATGAATTAAGAAGATACTGTCAAAAGCCTTACATGTGCAGCCTGGGTGTAAACGGAGCAAACGAGGTGTTAGTTCGAGAATTCGGCCTTAAGAACGAAATCAAGTAATGAATAAGATGCAACTCCTCCTATCTTTACTTCTCCTCTACAACAAGACTATCAATACAAACAGTCTGTTTTTCAGGGTCCAGGCTTCCACAACCCGTATCGTTTGGTATTCGCCTCGAGAAGACGGTGCTGGTGAAGCTTGGTGGAATCCTAGCTTGAAACACACATCTCTGAGAGTGTGATACCTAGCGACCCTTGATCCCGATCCAAATATCGACGCTACTTGTGTACGGTTAGATCACGGCACGAAGATAGCGTTCTTGCAGTCATCGTCAGCCGTACGGCATAGAATGAACAGCTCGTGAAATGTCGGACTGTGCTTTGACCACTGAAGCTGCTGGGCGAGCATCTGAGCACGAACGAGAGCAGGAACATATCACGAAGTTCTTTGAAAACAAAGTACTCAGTATTTTGTCCGCCACTCCGCTTCAGGTGACACCAACACAATCTAATTGCCATGCATTTGCATCAAATCTTCTACACTGCAAGGATATCAAACCTGTCCAAACCCAAGGCTCTTTCAGTTACACGGTTTTCTCGTTCGAGTGCCAGAAGGTCGTGCAGTTTCGCCTGAAGCCATTGGACGAAGCTACTCTCTTGCTAGCTTACGAAACCTACGGGGATCTGGTACCTCCGGCAACCTTCGTCGAAGGGTTCGCTCTCCCTGTCTACATATTCCCACTTGCGCATGGTCATCTTCATACTTCAGAACCACATCCTGAGACTAGATCTGCGCTTGAGAGGCAAATAAGGACGGTACGGGACCTAGCCCGATTCGTAGCCAAGGGAGCGTTCACGCCACAATCAACAGATTGTTATGCTCCAGAATCATGGACCCTTACGGCCGAGTCTACGCTTCACATGATCATAGAGAACAAGAGCCTTACAGAAATTGAGCCTGGATTTGCACAAAGAGCAGAACTCCTTTTACCTCGTCTAGGCCTTCTGACGAAGCTCCCCCCAGTGCTGTGCCATGTTGACTTCTTCGAGATCAATATCATGGTAGAACCTGTCACAGGCGCTTTGACAGCAGTCCTCGACTGGGATGGTGCCCAAATCGAGGCGTTTGGAATGATCATCTATGGCGTATACGATAGCTTCTTTGGATGCATGAAGGACCATTCGAGCGATGCGGAGTGGTCCTGGTTCGGGACACCCTTGCCTGACTCCGACGATATGCGCAGTGCTAGAGATATACTCGAGTCAAACTTTTGGAATGTCTTTTGGGACGCTGTGCCGTCGTCTTTCAGCAAGGCAGAATATGAGGACGCAATCGCGGTAGCTATCGAAATAGGCCTCGTCCAGCGCAATTTGCCCAGATCTCTGGTTGAAGGTCCTGAAGAGAGACGCGAACAACTCTTCAGCAATATCAGGTTGATGCGAGGCGTGTGGCTAAGCAAGTAACTCCTTTCGCACACTCAGGCTCACTTCTTTCTTCGACGTCATTCAGGCAATTGGCTTTACGTGCATGTATGGGAGAATTTGCCAACTTTTGTTGGAACTGTCGATCTTTAATCAAGCACGGGTGTACGAGATTCTGCTGTAGTTCCTGATTTGAGATTTGGTCCAGTGACCTTAATCCCCTGCGTTTGGGCAATACGGGATTTGTGACTACAACCATCTCTCCTAATCACCAGTTTCGTTGCCAGCTCAGCCTCCGCTCGTTGCATGCTGACCGAGTTACCCTTCTAGCCGATTTTGTCTTCAGACAGGACAAACCACTAAGACAAGCGTGACGTTTACGCATAAGCTATGCAGGAGATTATCATCTATCGCACATACACACACTGACTCGACAGGCAAAGTGACTTGATCGAAATGAACAGAATACTGGAGCTTAATTCCGAGACTGGGAAGTGGTTATGGTCACTGCTGGCTTCGAACACCAGCGAACGAAATACAAACAAAGAGAACGAATGTTAGCAATAGACTGAAAAAGGATCGCGCAGCCCTCAGAGAGTTCGCGTGGCGCAACTCATACTGAAACTTGACTAAATGGTAGGTTTGAAACGGTAGTTCTCCAACTTCTAAAGCATCTTCTGGTTCTGGTACCGGAAAGCGCGAACCAGAAAAGGGGACAACAGGCAAGTGGGATCTGAGTTCTACGGCGACTGCCTTATAACCGATCAAAAGCTATCCTAATGTGGTTCAAAGCCAAATAACAAATCTCCGTGATACTCTTCTATGGTCGCGGGTATTTCTACACCCTGCTTCCATACCATCAGTAACGTCACACCCGCTCTCGAAAGCTCTGGCTCATTCAAAGTGTAGCCACGTACTTTAAAAGCCTTATTGTGCTCCACCACGAAACCGACGCTGCAATGCCTTTATCATTCAGGGTCAGGAGATGGGTCAGGGACAGAGCACAAGACCTCCTTGATGACACTTACATAGGTCGTAAAATGAGATCGATGTTCTTCAATGGTGAGTGCGTGATACCAGAATCTTCACTTCCGCATGTCGTCGTGAAGTACAAAGGTCATATTTTTGGACGCCTTGCAACGCAAATCTTCACCCACCACACTGCATCTTCTCCTCCGAGCTGTTAAATGGCCACTTTCAAGTTCCTTGGGCTCCTAGCAAGTGCTTTTGCTGCGACAGTCCTCTGCACCCCTGCACCCCACATTGGGTTCAGTAGCAGTGACAACAACACCTCGGCAGCACAAAGATACATCAAAATCACTCAAACTATCACCATGACTTCCACCTCATTCATCACGGTAACATTTTTCTCACCAGGAACTTCTCACTTTCAGCCATCAGCAACGATACCCGCACCATTTCCGATCACAACGGCTCCGAAGCCCACAATACCCGCAAGTCCAACAACGTCCAATGAGCCTGATTACAATGGCAGCACTTACTATGTGGATGGGGTCGGGGATTTCAAGAACAAAAAGGTGTTCACTTTTAACTCCGACAAGCTGCCAGATGGCCTCCAAGCAAGTGAGTATACTGTCTATGACTCTTACGGTGGCGCACCATACAATCACAAATTCGATCCAGCAAATGTGTATTGTGATGGCAAGTTCCTGAACTTGAGAGTGCCGGCTGATCCAAGCCCTCCTGCTGGCCAGGATCATACCATCAGCTGTGCAGAGGTAGTGACCACACAGAACGATATCAAATACGCCAGTGTCAGAATGAATGCAATTTTCAGCGAAGTGCCTGGCACTTGCCATGGTGAGCCTCCTCATAAAGAAATGTGCGTTACACTTATCTTAACACCCATCTAGGCATGTTCTTTTACCTCGACGACACTCAAGAAATTGACATCGAGTATCTCACAGATCGAAACTCGACTTCCAACATCATCGGTCCAAGCTCTTCGGATGCCAGCCCTATACCTCTTTGGTATTCTAACCAAGCCATAAAAAGCGGCCAGAAAGCCACACAGGCGACAGGACCTCCTCCGTCTGACGTTGCTTCCATTCACGAGTATCGGATTGATTGGGTCGAAGACTATACTGCCTTCTACGTCGATGGAAAGCTTCAAAAGAAATACACGACCAACGTCCCTACCAAAGCCGGCTCTTGGATATGGAACAATTGGGCAAATGGTGATCAGGGTGAGTTTGACGCACGCCAACATAAATAAAGCGCTAATTGGGCGTCAGGATGGTCTCTCGGTCCTCCGAAACAGGACAACATTATGAAAATCGAAAACATTACTATGTACTATAATACGACAAGTGATGGAAAGAATACCTAGTCACAACGTGATCAAGCTCGAAAATTGGGGTTGATCTTCAAGAATTGCAAGTTTTCTTTCAAGATGACGCCAAACTTAAAGGACGTTCAAGCGTTCCATGTTCCCTACTGAGGCACCCTAAGCGGCCTAAAGTTTATTGTTATCACTGTACAGTTCCTTAACTTACTGGCCAACCATCGACGATTTATCCCTTAGGAAAGGACAACGACATAGATAGCAATCTTAACACACATGTTTTCGAAAACAAGATGTGTATTCATATAGCTATTTGCCCTGTAACTAGAGCATGTACTGCTAGGGACCTTGACTTCCATAGGACGGTCCTGCCCCCACGACTTGGCACTCGATGTTGTGTAGGCAAGCCGGACTTCGGCTACGCTGTCATTCCGCATGGATTCCCGGCAGCTTTTCGTCCATGACGACTAGCGTCTTCACCCGAGCTCCTGAACCTCACTTGAACGATAACTTATTTGTTTGATACCAAGACCCAGTAAACTTCATGTCAAGCTTCGACCAGGACGTTGCAGAGCTCCGGAGCATCGAATCAGACAACGAAGATATCGGCACCGCCGCAGCTTCTCAGCAAGACTCTGCAGCCACTGCTTTTGCACCACCAAAATCATCATCACAACAGCTGACAGAGTCAGAACTTGAACGTCAACCTCTTCTCAATCAAACATCTCCATCACCAACACCATCAGCACCATCTCAGTCGACTCCAGCACTCCCAACGCACACAAACGCAAACACTACTGCCGATAGTGAAAGTGAGAGCCAAGAGAGCAAAGGCTGGTCCGCAGATATGCCGAGTAGTTTGTTTTTCGTGCTCTCAACCATCTATGGTGCCAGCTCTGTTGCTCTTGGCGCGTTCGGCGCACATGGGTTGAAGAAGCGCATTGCTGACCCCGGGAGGATCGCAAACTGGAATACGGCTGCACAATACCAAGTATGCTTCCATCTCACGCTTTCCATCTCCACAAACTCTTGAATGTGTCTCAGTTTCCTGCTGCCTCTTGTCCACACTCTTCAATCAAGTTCAAGTTCAGCTTCTCTTGCACACCTGACTCCACTGCGCACTCCCGCTCCGCTTGCCCTCTCCTACCAACTCAAAGAAGCTTTGTTAACATACGTATCCTTAGCTCATCCATTCCGTTGCATTACTCGCGACGAGTATCGCACTCCCGCAACGAGCGCAACGAGTTCCAGGCACACTGTTTCTTGCAGGTATGACCATGTTCTCCGGGAGTATTTACCTGCTTGTGCTTGATCCGGCTCGATTCAAAGCGTTGGGACCGGTCACGCCGCTTGGCGGGTTGTGTTTGATTGGAGGGTGGATTGGGTTGGGCGTTGTCGGGAGACGGTTCGTGCGGTAGAAGACAGTAGAGAAAGTATGGCTTGAAAAGCAGGTTGACGTATCTAGGCGCTTTGACGAACTGCCGTTGCTGTTCTCTTTGCCTGCGGTCTGCTCAGTAGATCTGAGACGTCAAGCTGTTCCTGGAGGCTATCAGCAGTTGATTATCCACCTTGACGACACAGAGAGCCTGATTTTGAGGATGTGGAATAATGCAGGCACAATTGGACTTGTTGCTCGTAGCGTGGTAACGGGAAGCCATCGCGGTGGTGCACTAAGAATTCAATTCTCTTCTCTGCAAGCCTCCTCTTGACTCCTCTTGCCTTGGCCCTCTATCTACATAGTGGCTTATGTTAATTGTTGCCTACAGGACCTTTCGAAATGCCCTTCGCAGGTACCTTGTTCCCGAGTCGAGTCGTGTGCCCCATGCAGTCACTGTACAGGCAGATAATTTCAAACCTTCACTACCCCAGACTTTCACTATAAACCAATCCAAAGCCTTGCTGTCTCAGGCATATCATTTGATTCACACATCAAAACCCCATTTTTGTTTTCTTGCCAGGTGACACTTCCGATCAGTTGATCAAACCACCCATTTCTTGAGTACTTAAACCCTTGGCCGACCAATTTTTCCACCTCACACCACCACACACTTCCCACACTTCCTACATCATCAAAGCTCCCCCTTAGCTCCCGCGCTGACATCGTATCATCGCACCTGAGGCCGCAGTATCGCATCGCATTACGCCTCACGCGCAGGTTGTAGTCGCTTTGCCCATACCCACGCCGATGACAAAGACGGGTGTCTGAGCCAGACCGCAAGGTGTGACACACGTCATGAGCAGGGAAGAAGTTTCCGCCTTCATACTGCATTGCACAGAGTTGAACTCCTTTGCGAAAAATACATCCAGCCTTACACTACCGCTGTTGATGGGTGTTTCGTAAAGTTCGTGGTTGGCCGTTCTTCGAAAGAATCAGTGGGACATGGGGCTAACACTGGCGCTCATTACGAGTTGCTATGAAGGAGTTCATTCTCCTGCTGTCGCGATGAGTTTTGACGATAGCACAAATTTTTGCAACCTATTGGTTTTGTATGCGGCGTGTTGCGGTCACAGACTTGCGCATGTGCACACCTTTTCTTTTTCATCATTGAACTTGCCTACGATGAGACTTTGAGGAAGAAAGACGATATTGACACGTGCTAAAGCACGTAACGTGTCGGCTGTAGAGGCACATGATCGATGTTGTGGACAATATGAAGTGGTTTCTCTGCAAGTGCAGGTACTGTAACTCCTGCATCTGATGAGAGGGATGTCATAACATGGGCTACACACTAAGGTAGTTCGAATTCGCTCTCAAGTCGGTACATATGTGCAATTTTTGGCTCAAAAGAAGCTGATATATCCCTGAATATAAAAAGTTTGAGGTGAAGATGTCTTCGAACTGCTGTTATGAGGCCTATCTCACAACAGGCAGGTTTGCCGACCGCTAATGAACTGGCCGAGACTCTTGTAATCATCGTCGATCCTCATTCACTATCTTTCTTGTCACTGTCTTACATCAATCTGTCCTTACAATCGCTGCTCCAAGCACATGCAACTCGATGATAAGGATGAACGCGCACTCTCTGCTGAGACGATCGACACAAGCTGCAAAGGCCATTTCCGCTAGTCAAATCAGAAACTGCCAAGCTCCGAGGCCAACATGGTTCAGGTACCATCAATCTACGTTAAGCAGTTCTGCATCAGCTCCAGGAGCGATTTATCTGCCAAATGTCACCGGTGCTACGAGAAGGTTCGCATCAACAGAGAGGACACAAGCCGAAGTCGAAGGTCAAATGGAATATGCCTCTGCCGAGGATCCCGTCAATGATGGCGCCAATAAGACAGAAAATGGTACAGCCAACAAGGACTTCAGCGAACGACCTCAAACTGATGCGGGTGGCACACTGCGGCATTTTGAGGGTGAAGAAATACCTTCGCCTGATGATTTGCTTGTTTTGAGCAAGGCCGGTAAGCGTGATACTGCTCGGAGTACTGCTGAAGTAGCGACACTGGATCGCTCAATGGGTCAACCTCTTTCAGAAGCCTTTAGGACGGCGTCAGATGCAGGCAATAACAATTCGCATGCTGGTTCTCAAGCTACAAGTTCGACCGATAGATCTCGATTGCCAGAAGGTACTGTCTCGACCCTTCAAGATGTGGAACAGCGTCTTGGAGGATACATGAAGCCTATATCGGAAGGCCCTTTCGTACGCTACCGTAAGGTTGTTGAAGTTGCTGAGAGAATATTTATTGAATATAGAGTTGGAATCGACAAGAACTTCTCGATAAGGCTCAAATTTGACAGGACCGAAAAAGCTAATGCCCTGAGCGCAAAACTGATGACTGATCTGACCCTTGTTTTCCAAGCTCTTGCGAAGCTAGAGAATCTGGCATGCGTTGTTCTCACAAGCCAAAACAGTACACGGCTGCCTCCGAAAACGATCTTTTGTGGCGGCGCTGATGTTCAGGACATGTTGAGTATCAATACACCCGCCGAGGCTGAAGCCTTCATCAGAACTGTCTCCGGGTTGTGTACAGCGGTTCGAAATTTGCCAGCTCCGGTTGTCGCTGAAATTGACGGACCATGCATTGGTGCAGGACTTGAAGTGGCAGCTGCATGCGATATACGTATCGCGTCAACGGAGGCATCATTCAGCATGCCTGAGGTGAAGCTCGGAATTCCCAGCGTAGTCGAAGCGCGCCTCTTGTGCGACATTGTTGGCTGGGGACGTGCTCGGCATCTTATGCTGACGGGAGAGCGTTGGACTGCTGAAGAAGCTTTGCAGGCAGGTCTCGTCACAAAACTTTTCGACGGAAAAATGGGCCTGAGGGGAGTATCTCTTGTTTACATGCAAGACATGGCAACAAACCCTGCAGCCTATAAAGCTCAGAAAACGCTCATGCGAGCCTGGGAAAATTGCAGTATTGAAGGTGGAATTGAAGCTGGTGTGAAGGCTTTCGCCGATGTCTGGAGTAACGAGGATACTAAAAACACAACGAAAAGTTTGATGGGAAAGCCAAGGAAAGAAAAGCTTCCAGGAGGCGTGGATTCTCAAGATCAGAGAAAGCAGTTCAAGAAAGCTGATGGTGTTAGGAAAACGCCCGGCAAGGTCGATGCACATGAAAACGTCGTTAGAAGAATTGCAGGCACTGTCAAAGAGGCGCCAGAGGAATCTGAGACAGGGGCCATCAGCTTGCGGAAAGGAAACGTACCAAGATATCAAATCCGAAAGCATATGCGCCGTCATACATCTGCGAATTCCCTGGGCCCCCATCAGGCATCGAGCAGTGATTGAGAGCCAGCGAGTCGTCTTACATGCTCCCATGTCCTCATGTGGTGATCAGTCATAAAAACAAGCACCTGCAGAAGCGCGCAGTTGTATTTATACCTGGCAGAAACGGACATCTAGTCAGAGGCACACCAGCATCAAAAGTCTTGGGTGGACCCACAAGTGGTTTCGCTCTGAATTCGGAGTCGGGAGGATTATTGTCCTCGGCAACTTTTGTTCTATTGGTGGGCTTATGCTTGCCGATCCACATAACCGCTCAAATTGGAAAGTCTCGGATTTTGACCGGCTCAATCTGAGGTTGAGCATAGGTCAAGCACAGTATCCTGACGGCTCCCTACAAAGCTCCCTCAACCTGGCTATAAAACGTTGGCTCTTGTCCTCGATCGAAATTCAGTTAATCGTGTTCATTTGAAACCATTTATCCCTTCTGGCCGAGAAGCTCAAAATCAAAAAGCATTGCTGTCCTAGACGTTGCAAAAGCACAAGCACATTAGTCTTTGCATCTCCCTTCTAATATTTGCTTACACCAACAACCGATCATCCTGTTGCGGAATAGCTCAGTTGCCTGCAAAATCCCATTTTCACGAAATGTCAGCGTTCACCTCAACTATTCTCATCACCGGCGGTACAACGGGTCTCGGGTATTGGGCTGCCTATGAGCTCGCAAGGCAGTGTCCGGATGCTAAGATTATCATCGCTTCTCGCTCGGACAAAAACCATGCGGCTGACAGCCTCAACAAGCTCCTCCAGAAGGATCGCAAACCGGCCGCACAATCTATTCAAGCACAAGTCGTCTACCTCCCTCTCGATCTCTCTTCAATGGCTGATATCCGCGCATTCGTTGGAACACACTTCAGCTCAAATGCAAACCCGCCAATAGCCAAGCTCCTGCTCAATGCCGGCCTACAATTCTATAAAGGCAAAGAAATTCGATTGACACCTGATGGCATCGAGTCCACCTTCGCAGTCAACCACGTCGGCCACGCTTTCCTGTTCTTTCTCCTTAAACCGTATCTCGCGCCCACCACACGAATTGTTATCACGGCCTCCGGTACGCATGACCCAGCTCAGAAGTCAGGCCTTCCGGACCCCGAGTACATTAGCGCTGAACTTCTCGCTCACCCAACCGACAAAGACGGCTACGAGGTCAACATGCGCGGGCTTCAGCGCTATGCCACCTCTAAGTTGACCAACGTGATGTTTAGCTATGCCTTGGAGAGGCGTCTTCAAACCATGCGCGAGACACCGGCCCCAAACAGCCCCAACGTTAACATGACCCCAAAGCGCAATTGGACAATCGCTACAATGGATCCTGGTCTCATGCCTGGCACAAGTCTCGGTCGCGATGTCGGCCCTGTACTCTTTTGGGTCTTCGTTCATGTTGCTCCGAAGCTCATTTGGCTCATGCGCTGGATTGTTGGACCGAATGTCCACACTCCACAGGCAAGTGGTGCGAATCTGGCGAGGCTAGCGATGGACACGGAGCCCAAGGTGACGGAGAGTGGGAAGTACTTTGAAGGTCAAAGAATGATTAAGAGCTCAGTGGATAGTTATGATGAGGTTAAGCAGGAGGATCTGTGGAGGTGGACTGTGGGGTTTTTGGCAAAGGATGGGAAGGAGAAGCAGTTATTTGAGACCTTTTGAATGAAGAGAAGGCGCGCAAAGTCAGGTAATATTCACTGAGCAGGCGCTGAGGTGTTTGAGACGAGCTTAATATTAGGAAAATTCTCGTGCAGATGGCAATGGATTTTGCCAAGCATGCCAACTATGCGGAGACCTACCAATGCAGGTGCGGAGGATGCAGATGAAATCACGCAGACTGGCTTTCAAAATGGCTCTTGATGTGTCTCTATACTGTGTCCATGCATATTACAATCACAGCTTAGCCTGTTCCTCCTTTGACAGCACTCGTCGTGCAGGTCCACCACGACTGCCATCACCCTTCGAGATCGGTGTAGAGCTCTGCCGCCAACCCCACTTCTTCCGCTGAATCTCAGACGCTTGCTCTTCGAACGCATCTGCTAAGTATTGCCCTAGTACTGGGAGAAACTTGAAAGCACTATTAAAAATCAGTCTGTTTGTTCTGAGAAGAGGCCACGTAGCAACAACTTACTGTCCACTACCACCACAAGCCAGGAACAGATTCTCATATTCCGGATGATGATCAACAACAAAGTCACCGTTGGCTGTATCTGTATACCAACATAGCCTCATCCTCAAGAACTTCCGATCCTGGAACTGCGGGAAAAGCAATTTCAACCCGTTTCGCAATGCCTGCTCAGCATCATCCGGAATGAATGATGTAGAAGCATTGTTTGCGTCCAGCGCAGGTGCCGAGACTGTAACGGCAGCTTTCGCCTTCGCCCCAGACGGCCCCCTCCTCGTCTCATATCCGTACCCATGCCTTGCTATCTTGAGAATATTCGAACCTGGCGTCGGTGGAAAAGAAAACCACCCGGTACTCAAATCAATGACTATAGGTACGTCTCTCAATGTCTCCGCCTCTTCCTCAGTCAACTGCAAAAATCCAACCGGCTGCCCTGTTGACACAGAAGTCTGACTCATATCAACCAAGAACGGTGTCCACGCGCCAGTTGCAAGGATGACTCTATCGCCAAATACCTCACCACCCAATCGTGTCCGCACACCAACGACCTTCCTCCCGTTCTCAACTGTAATCAGCGACGTAACAGTCCCTCTCGCACCACTAACAAAGCCAATTCCAGATTCACTACAGCGGCGCGCCAAACACTCAATAGCTCCCCTAGCATCCGCCCAACCACAAATTTCATTGAAATACCCCTCCAATCCCGTCACACCTTCCGCCATCCCTTGACATTTCCGCCTTACCTCTCTCCCATCCACCTCTGTAACCATCAACCCCATTTTCTCCACATTCTGCCGCGACTCAAGTATATAAGGATGTCCCTTCGTCTGAGCAACGCAAAGCAAGCCGCTGCGATGAAAATAAGACTTATAAGTACTATTCCAGCCCTTCATAGCCTCGAGACCCATGCGAGCGTAGAAAGGGTCAGCATAGTCAGGCCGAATGACACGGGAGATGTCGACGCTTGAGCCGTCAGGGACAGGCGGAAGATAACGATCAAAGATTGTGATGTTGTGGTAGCCACGTTGGTGAAGGGAGAGGGCTAGGGTTAAGCCGAAGACGCCGGCGCCGACTATGAGGATTGTGGAATTTTTGGAAGGGGATATAGTAGTCATCTTGAAGGTTCATGAAGAACGCTCGATACGAGATAGTGATAAACGATGAATAGTGATAATTGACTACTCTCAGCCACCACTTGGCGAGCCACACCACTTGGCGAGCCAATCTCCACTTTTCTTAGCGAGCTTCATAGTATTAATGAGAATGCATTGCTACGACCTTTCCACAGCATTTTGATCTATATTTAGTATCGTACCATACGATCGTGCATTGGAGGATATTTAAATGTCAATATAAGGTCGGCGCGCGACTGCCCGCGGTATCGATGCTTATATTTGACCTGCCAGTACTGCGCAGCCTCCCCTAGGGCCAGAATGACTCCTTCTCGATTGTACAGCAGGTTATGACCTCTCTTTTTAACCCTAGTAGCCTTAGCGGCCTTTTCCTTACCCTTTACTTGCTGTCGGACCTATTAAATACGGTTCTTATTAAATTAGTTAGCGTGGGTATTAAGAGTCCTAAATCGAAGGAGTTTCTAAACGTTAACTACCGACCTAGGCGACGCTCTCTTATATAGTTAATCGGCTAAGCATATAGCCTAGCGTTCTGTAGTTAATATATCGAAGAGGGATTAAGTAGTAGGCCTTATAGACCTAGCGAGAGCTAGCTGAGTGTTCTTATAGTTACGTACCTATTTAAGCTCCTTAAGCCTGTCCGGATTAGATGGATAAAGGCTAAATCTTAACCAGCCAGTTGCGATATACTATAGCTTAATACCTTGGGGCCTTACTTTACAATAGGCTACGTTAAAATCGCTTCGTTTAATTAATATATCGTTAATCTAGAGTCTACTTTATAGCGCAGTGCGATACGTACGATCTATATAGTAAAATACGCCTATATCGAGCGGCTGTAGTATATAGGAGGTATTGGGTGGAATAAGGACCAGGAATACTTAATTCGTTGCTGCCAGGCCTATAAATTCAGTCAATATATGTGAATCGTGACCGTCCAGGAAGAGTAGGCCTTTCTCTCTATCTAGAAAGGGTATAAATACCTCCTGGAGCCATTTAATAGCAATACCACTATTGGATTAGCCCTTTTCACTGAAATCGTACTTTTAACCTGGCTCTATTTGGTCCGGGTCCTTAAACTAGGTAGTCTTTAGCTGCTTTCCAATATAGATAATTAGTGGAGATAACGCCTGTCCGGTTATAGTATAGTATTTAATAACTAATACCTAGGCTGATAAAGATGAGGATGCTATAACTGCTGGACCGATTTACTTAGAATATACGACCTTATCGGCCGAAGGAGAGCTAAGTTGGAAGCCCTTCTTATCCATATTAGCCCATCGCTCTAGAGGGATATTCTCTCTCTCTACTACGCCCTGCCAGTACTTAAAGAAGTTGTTAATACCTTCATTAGTTAATGACCGCAGTCTCTCCTAAATTTACGGCTTTACGAAGCCTGAAGTGAGCTCTGAGTGTCGAGCCCAGAACCGGGTCGCTTAATTAACCCTAAGCGTATGATCTTCGCCGCGCGATCGTAGTAATAGCTGTGTATAATATCGAATTGTAGTATACCCAGTAGGTTGACCTTGCTTCTGGAGATCTATAGCTAAGTTAACAAGGCATTGTTCCTCATATTCGGTAAGGATGCGTCGTTTCCATGGATTGGGCTCTGGTCGACCACGGATCCGATGACCCACGGTCGATTTGGGCGCCCGTCGACGACGCGCAGCCTGCGATTGGGTAATACGATGTTCATTGAAATCAGTAATGGCAGCTCTTGTAGCACGTACATTATTGGAAGGCATAATGAGGTATTCGTTGATTAATTAGCTATTGAAGTTGCAGGTGTTGCAGGGCCAATGCCTGGTTTAACGCGTTCGAGTGGCTCGCCAAGTGGTGTGGCTCGCCAAGTGGTGGCTGAGAGTAGTGGTTTGCTGGGTCTTACAAATAGATTGGCCTGGACTTAATGATTGTAATCAAGAAATGTTAAACATATGCTCAGAAAAGAATTTTCGACGGGATATGACTGTGGCTGTGGTATACCAAGACGCTGTTCTATTTTCATTCTATTATCTTCTCATATATAGCTTTTGTGTGTTTCAGAGAATAGCAGAGAGAAAGCGGCTTAGAAGAGTAGCATTCCGTGTCCACGACCCCTAATAGCTCACGTGGACGGAGGACGGCCCGAGCTGACTTGCTTGCTGGTAGTGGCTGGCGGAGTACCGCGCATCTGCGCCCCTCGGTATCTGCTTCATTCTTGCTTTGGCGCCAATTAGCGTCATCCACGCCTAACGAAATTCGAAGTATCGAAATCGCTAAAAGCTCTTGCCACCATTTTCAGTTGCGGAGCTATGCGTCAAGGCGCGTTGCGCTTTTCCTTTAGAGCATTGCCGTGCCTAAAAATTCCAGACGAAAAACCTAATCAATGTTGGCCGCTAGTGCCATGACACCGAAGTTTGGTCATCACCGCAGGAATCCTCTGACGTGACGAGCATTTGCGTCGAAGCCTTCAAGCGCAGGATGAGCGACAATGGCGGTCAAAGACCTCGAGCTCGGCAAGCTTGTGAGCCATGCCGGTAACTCGTCTACGTGTTGATCTTCACAAGCATGACTGAAACGTATCAGACGCAAGAAGTCGAAGTGCCCTGGCGAACGGCCTTCCTGTTCGTTCTGCAGCCGGCTGAATCAGAAATGCATATATGCCAAACCCTCAGACGAGTATCGCATACAGAAAGTCAGCAGCCTCGAGAAGTCTATGGTGCGCTGCTGCCCTCCCCTTAGTCGATCCATACATGACGGTGACTGATCTGACAGGCTTCAGTACGCAAATCGAGACCAGGTTGATATCCTAGCATCACGTGTGGAAAGGATAGAGGAACTAATGAAGTCAGTTCAAGCTTATCGCTAGATACGAAATATCTAATCCGTTCAACAGCCTGTTTCCAACAAGTCAGCAGGATGCCATTCCTTCTCACAGGGACACGCCATTTTCAACCTCTGCAGTCGTCGAATCTGGTCGGGAGCCCTCTCATATCCTAATAGATTACGAGCACCCAAGCTCCGAACAAACCACCTTTCATTCTGTTTACAGGCAAGTAGAACCTTTGGGTCAAGTACTCTCACTAATTGTCCAAGGCATACACCACCAGATGATGTGCTTGAGGCACTAGCCGATGTCTTCATGCAGAATTTCAGCACTATTGGATTTCTCATATTTGAGGAGACCAAACTTCGCACACAGATATCAGCCTTTCCAAAAGCCCTCTTATGGGCTTTTCTTGGGGTGGTGGTCCGTTTTTCGGATCATCCATTCTTTCGTGGCGTTGCAGAGAGTGCTATTTCCTTCTACTCCAATGCTACGCGCCGTATGGTGCTCGCAGAGATTTCTGTGCCTACAAGGTCGGTGGAAATGTTGCAGGCGTTGTGCTTGAATTGCTACAGTGACATTCTGGGTCAGTACAACTCCTCGACAGTATCTGCAATCATCTACTAATGCTTGTGCAGATGGAAGAGCAGCATCTGGTTTGATGTCTATCGGCGTTGCTGCAAGGTACGCTCTTTGCACCAACTTTCTAACGATGAGCTCCAGGAGTAGTGGTTTATCAAGTCAGGATGAAGTTGCCAGGTGCCTCTGGTCTCTGTTTTATCTTGACCGAACATATGGCAGCAACTTCAATATGATGCGAGCAATGCCAGAGGCAACTGTCTTGCCAGAGATTCCGACAGGTATTTCGAACCTTGGTATGCCGTCCCCACTCGTCACAGGTCTTGATGACAATGACGACGACCCTCTTCTCCACATCAAAGATGCTGGTATTGGCTCATATGTGTTGGAGCTTGTGTCCATCTGGGGTGACCTAATGTCACATCTACAGCAGATCCGGTACGGGAGTCACCAGAATGCCTGGCACCCAGACTCGGCATACCAAAAAATCAGAGTGCAGATCTTCGAGACCGAGTGTATCCTTCCGCAGAAGCACCGATTCGACTTTGTTAAGTTTGGCGAACGATCAAGCACAGAAATCGCCAAATTCAGACAGTATTGGGATCATTGGATCCTGTCGCAGATGTTATACCATGGCATCCAGGCTACTCTCAACCATCCATTCCTTCACTTCTTCCGGAAAAACGATCAACAGAGTGTCAGACCACCGTCATTTCAACAACACGTCATTGACCACTCCATCCTTCACTCGAGGTGGATTGTTCGCCTTGTAGAACTTTGTCAAGAGAAGCAATTCCAACTGTCTGACCCTTTTGTTGGCTACCTCGTTTCTGTTACAGCGACCGTAAACTTCTTCCTCGGCTTTTCGAAAGACAAGCAGCTAGCCGCCAAGGCTATCGAGAACTTTGACAAATGCGAAGATTTCGTTGGACAGTTGGCACAAAAATGGAAGCATCTCAATCACACGGTACCGTCTCCACCCTTAGTCCTTTGCCTTGTTGTTCTAATCCTATTTTAGAGAACTAAACTTTCAAAGCTAGCACAAATAGTGCCGAGGTCTCCCGAATCCCGCCATGGCACAAGGAGGCCCAGAGTCAATGAAGGACTTATATGGAGCCTGCTTGACTATGCTGCATCCTCATCACCTGAAGACAAGACCCGCGAGGCTTACGATATCGTCGAGGTTGACGTAAATACTCAGTATCTCTCTCCATTGGAACAACAAAGTCTTCGCACTACCCAAACGACATCACCAGAGATTTTGCCGCCTGGAAACACAAATGACTGGATGCACGACAATTTCTCCCTCGAAATGCTCGAGATACCGGACATGCCAGGTCTTTTGATACCTGATGAATATTGGACGAGCGGGCAGCTGTGAGTGAGGTTGTAAGGCTCACGTTCCCAAACTGCGAACGAGTTATTGTTCGAAAAAATTCTATTGTTAGTCCTGACTCGGGCGTTCTAAGTTCTGCCAAGTCGCTGGCAGCGATTTGGTGCACTAGAGAACATTTGACATGTGACATAAAATCGAAGGTAATGACCGGCATTGTCAACTCATATACGATGTTCCAGACAAAGTACAGCGCAAAGATCGTGAGATGGACAATCTCGATACAACTCCTGTACAGAAGCAGTGACACGCCACACTTATTATAGAGTAAGTGGAGAAGAAACGAAGACTCGAAACATTTTGCAACGAACCATTGTCTCGAAAGCTTCAAGTACAGCCGATCAAGGATACAGTCCATATTAACGCCCATAGGCAAGACTGTTAAGATGCAAAATCAAGGGCGCCATCGCAATGTTGTCATGCTCTCAAGAACCCCCTGAGCTCCTCGCTTGAATACCTGCTTTTGCTCACATGTATCTTGCTGCTTGTGATTCAAGTGTTCAATCGTGTTCATTCGCTGTTAACATTTTCGCTCGCTGATGCTCTGAAACACTGATTCTGCTCTCTGAAGTCTGTCACGAAAGCGTTGCACTTGGCTCAGTACTCACTCACTGATCAGTGAGATCTGGTTGCTCATGAGTCGCCACCAACCACAAGAAAGGCGGTGTCGGCCGTGTCCCCATCGGGAGCCAATTCAGGGGTGGTGGCGGCAGCCGCAGTATGGTCACCATCGACGTAACCACCAGCATACTGAGTCCCACTGTGGAGGTAGTTCGAGTACGAGCAGAGGTCATGCGCTAAGGCAGGCAGCTTCGGTGTCATAGCCACAAGATCTGTGCAGAACTGTGGATCCAGGCAGTGGTTGTGGTTAGCGACTACCAATGCTTTGGAGACAAGATCTCGAAGTGGGTGTTTGTCACTGAGCTTCGAGTAGATCCACTCCACTTCTTCCAGAGCAATAGCGAAGCCCGATTCTGTTGCCTTACTCAGCATGTTGGTGATTCTGTTGTTCATGCCCATCTTTAGGAAGCCTATCCCGAGCTTGACTGCAATATGCTGGATACGGTCGTATCGCAGGAGAGGAGATTGGTAGATCTTTCGTAAGCGTAGGATCTTTCCAGCGGCGATGATATCGAGAATCCAGCCCATGATGTCTTTGTATGCGCTGAGATCGCCATATGGTAGAAGCAATGCTGTGATGTGAGCACCGGTCGTCTGGTTGTTGGTCACGATGGCGTCGTGGATAACTGGGCTGACCGCAGCTAGTGCCTTGAGAGGAACTTTTTTGTCTGCAAAGACTTTTCGTGGTGCATAGGTTGGCTGGTAGACGAGAATCTCGACCAAGTTGCCATTTGCGAGGCTAGGAGGTATTTAGTACTCTACAATCAGAGCATGAGGGACGCAGTGCTTACCTTCTGATTTCATCCTCTGTCATTGCATTGATTCGCATGGATCTTGTTGGAACATTGGGGTCGACAGGTGACACTCGCAGTCTGGCCATCTTTTGTGGTATGTCTTTGTGCATATATTGGATCTTTTCGAAGATTCCAGTCCTCGTGAATCATTGAAAGTGGTCGTACAGGCGATCAATCAAAACCCAAACTGTAAACAGATGAACTAAACCGTAGGTTGAGGAGTCGGCGGTATGTGCGTGCTGTGGAAGTACTCACTGCTTGCAAAAGATCTTGGAAGTCATACTAGTGCTTGGAGTGAAGGCCATCATGTTGTTTACATCTTTGTTTGTCTATATTGTGAATAGAATAGTGGCTTCCTTTCACCTTCTCCCTAAAACATAATGAGCGCTGACGTGCTGATATTCTTTAGTATATCGCGACAGTGAAAGAAGCCATGAATAGTGTGACCCAAGGACATTGTGACGGTGCAGATTTTAGCGACCGTAGTTATGTTTGATACCAGGACGATATTATGCTATTGTGGAATGATTTCCTTATTGATTGCATAATCACCGACTACTATCCTATAATCTAATCCCCTTAAAGGTTGATCCTCTAGGTAGGAAAGCCTGGGAAGATTCAAAGTTCCCTTAAGAGATACAGAACAGATGTGTGGAGAGGATGTTATCTCTTAGCACAACGACTCTAGTGACCGGCAAGGGTGCTGTGACTGGCGAGAATGTATCCATACAGTTACATCAGTATCTATATAGCGTGCCAGACTCAG
Organism: Neophaeococcomyces mojaviensis; assembly: GCA_030247915.1. NCBI lineage: Eukaryota > Fungi > Ascomycota > Eurotiomycetes > Chaetothyriales > Neophaeococcomyces > Neophaeococcomyces mojaviensis. Next base: position 120,755 of record JAPDRQ010000038.1, read on the forward strand.
TATGCCACAGAAACCCGTTTTTGAGTCAAGGCCTAGAAAGCTTAGACTAAAGTTGCAGACTGTACAAGACCATTGGACAAAACATAAGCCACTATCAACACAGCTTATCCGGCTAATAGCTACTGATTCCTCCTTCCTGAATGGGTTTGAAGCTCACGGTTGTCGGTTCATCCGTAATTCCTCTTTTCCGTGCCTCCTCCAGCATGTTGACTGTGGCAGTTGCTCCGATTCTTGTGATACCTAGAGACATCACATGTAGCAGATCATCGAGAGTCCTAATACACCCAGCACCCTTGACTTGTACACTGGGCTTTGAGTGCTTCCTCATCAGCTTCATGTGTGGTACCGTGGCTCCATTGTAACTATAGAGGCCATCAGGTTGCTTGACGAAGCCGTAGCCCGTTGAGGTCTTCACAAAAGCAACATCGAGGTCGGAACATATCTCGCAGAGACGAACGATGTGGTCCTCCTGCAGAAAGTCATTCTCGAAGATTACCTTGAGGATCGCGCCGTGTCGTTGGACTGCCTTGTTGATGAGCCGGATCTCCTCAGTAACATATTCCCAGTCGCCTCCGAGAACCTTGCCAATGTTGATGACCATGTCTATCTCCTTACCGCCGGCCTGAGCTGCGGCTTCAGCCTCAAGGACTTTGATGATGGTCGTGCTATTTCCGTGAGGAAATCCAATGACTGGGCACACGAGGACGCCCGAACCCTCAAGCTCCTTCTTCGCCATCGGGACCAAATAGGGTTTGACGCAAGCTGTGGCTACGTTGTATTTCTTCGCTATTTTAAGCCCATATAGGATGTCGCTGTCGGTCATCGTGGGGTGCAGAAGAGAATGGTCAATCATTTTAGCAATTTGTGACAGTGTCACAGTAATAGAGTGTTTGCCTAGTGAGTGGTCGGTCATGGTTTCGATGGATTTTCGCAAGGACGTCGTGAAGAACGGAGCTGTTGTTCAGATTTATCTGTGTTACTCGACAAGAAAGATGATGCTGTTCCGATCTACAAAATCTTGCGATGAGAGCAGCACAGTGGACTTATATAATGGATAATTTGTTATAGCAGCCAACACTACCGGAACAAAGGAGTAAAAGCTGAGGTCCAGAAGGAGAGTCTCCGGCGGAGAAGCTAAAAGTGTCAGGGCCCAGGGCAGGAGTTGACTTGCGAAGTCAGGCCCGGTGAACGAACGTTGTGTACTACTCTGCATGGGGCAGTAAATTTCAGCATTTGGTCTTACTTGCTCGTTTCCACCAGCATGGAGAACTATGAGATTGAATATGAAGCTTCACGAGTGCGGAATCGCTCAATGTGACGGACAATCATCGTCCCGGCGGACCACATTTCTTGTTTGGGGATAGTTTGGAATCGTCCGAAGGTGGAAATTATCTCCACCGGACACAACCTCTGCCGGGAACGTGATTCCAGGTTCGCATGTTCGTTTCCTTTGCGATTTTTCAGATATTCGAATCAATTTCTACCACAAGTGCATTGTTGTATGTCAGTAAATATTCGAAGGACCAGGTTTCCCAAGCCATGTTCAGACGCGACAATGAGTGGGAAGAGAGGTGCCATTGCATGTCAACGTTGCCGGCGGCAGAAACTGAAAGTTAGATGACGATTGACTCATATCTTGTGCTCCTGGTGGGCTGATCATATCACAGTGTGACATTGAAAGGCCCTGCACGCTCTGTGTGAGGGCTGATACGGCTTGCATTCCCACTCAGCCACGTCACTGGAAGGCATATCACGGTAAGGAGACTGATGAAAAACTTGGGAAAGAGAAGAACAGTTCCAACGTCCCTTCTTCGAAAAGGCTTCGTACCAATCTGTCAGCTTCTCGGCATGAGACCCGCGTTACTCCATCACTCCAAACATACGTAGACACCTCTACAAGAAATGGTAGTTGCATTTCTCCGGAGGCTGGAGTTGCTCAATCCACTTCATCAAGCGAGAGGAACTGGAATTCTAGTTCCACCATTGTGTTAGTGGAAGAGGTAAGACTGCCACTTGAGACTAGTTTCACTGTTCAACATGTATTTGGTAGGCTTTCCAGTACCACGATACTGATACTCCCTCGACGTCCGAAACGTCAGCTTTTTCTACTGGTCAACAAATGAATCCTGAGAGGTTTGCCCCCTTGCATATGTAGCGCAGCATAGTATTCTAACTCAATGGAAACAAGATCGTCCTCACAGCTGACAAAGTTTTCGAGACAAAGATTCAAACCATCCAGAGTTTCTTGTCCAGCTGCACTAGAGCTTCTAGCGCTGCTTCCGGAGCGGGAGACGGCGACTCTGCTCCTGAACACCTACTTTGATCGGGTTCACTGGTTTATGCTAGTTTTTCATCAAGACGAATTCCGGAGCAAATTCAACCGATTGTACGACAGCCGGTATGACTTGGGGCTTGTAACAACGCATGAGTATTTCGGCTTCACCAGCACGCTATTGGCCGCTTTTGTCATCGCATTGCAGCATGTCGGCACGTATCGTAGAGATCTTCTGCTACATGCTGGTGTTGACCTGGAAGATCTGAAACAAGGGATTCTTGGGATTTTGAGGGCTAAACTCCTTGATCTATTATCCCTTAGCTCTCTGGAAGTGGTGCAAACCTGTGTCTTACTCGGCAGTTACTACCTTTATCATGGTGATCCAAAATTAGCGTGGCCCATCTGTGGTTGCGGGCTGCGTATCGCACAGTCTCTCAATTTGCACCGGAGTGTGCTAAAAAGTTTACCTCCTTCAGAAAGATCAGCAAAGTCTTTCCATCGACGAAATGAAGCCAGAAAGCGGTGCTGGTGGGCCATCTTTGAAATTGAGACGTTCTGCTCGATGTTATATGGCTACCCTTTGAGTATCTCAGACAAAGACTGCGATATTGAACTTCCAGATCCCAGCATAACGCCGCAGACTGAGCGACTCTCGCAATCCCAGGAAAGGGGTTTGAACAATGACGCCACTCTATTGTCGTACAAATATCTCATGTCCAAACTATCAATCATTATCAAAACTGCTCTGACCGACCTCTACGGTGTGTGCCAGCAGTCAGTTGGCAAATCAGAGCGTGCATCTAGTCGGAACCAGCGCCTACAACAATTAGTCCAGAGTGTGGCAGAACTCGACCATAGGTTACAGCACTGGGATAAAGAACTTCCATCGATATTACGACTGAAGAAGGCGCGAGTGTCGAATTCAACCTACGACTCGCTGAATGAGATTGAGATGGACATCGGAGCATCGGGTGAAAAGTTTGAGAACCATATTTTTCAACTCCAGGCAATGGCGTTAAAGTTGGCATTTGAAAATGCAAGGATACTGATTCACCGACCGCTCATTTCATACAAGTTGACCGCACATCCTTCTTCTTGGGCAACCCAACCCTTCACGCTCCAGTCCTCTCAGGTATTGGCTCCATTCCAAAATTCAATCCAGAAATGCCGAGATGCTGCGCTACAAACCGCTGATGTGGGATCTTACCCCATCTTTTTGTATACGCCGACTACCTATGCAGCTGCCTTTGTCGGTATGCATCTTTTTACAGCCGGTGTTACTTTATGCATCATGACTAGTCTAGACCCGCTCAGCATGCAATCTCATGAGTCTAAGATCGGAGTACATCGTCTGATGCAGATGCAGCTATCGTTACAAGAAACGTCCATTCTGGTCGCGCAGGGTTTCAGCATACTGAAGAAGTTAGCAGTCTTGATAATGCAAAAAGAAACGGAGAAATTGTTCGAGTTTTCAAGACCGCCCACTCACACAGGGCAGCCAGCACAGACACTTCAACCCATGCCCTACCTTCCCAGATCACCGTGCAACGGGGCCAACGACACGAGAATCAATGCACGTGAACCCTCTGCTGCTCTCCCACTTCAAATTGATTCTGCTGCACCACAGCAAAATCAGACTCAAGCTGCAGCATTTGAAGGCATGACAAACAAAGCTTTCCCAACTCGTACGCCAGAGAACTTCAACATCGATTTCGATGAAAACCCGACAGTGGCTGAGACTCTTCTAAATTTGGACCAAGGTACCCCACCAGAAATTCCAGCTTTAATGGAAACAATGTGTCTAACTGTAGTTATAGTGATGTACGAGTTTCCTAACCATTCAAGTACGGAGGATGATGGATTACCGAGTTACAGTGACCTCTCCTTGAACAGTGGTCTCATAGACCAGGAACAGGGGTGGATTTGGGGCTTCGACTATTTTCGAAATGACGAGGAGGACTGCATCGAACTTGAATGAGAGCCTGAGTTGATCGTGTAATAAGTCGGTACCTAATGTGCGCGAGAGATAGAAGACATTGTATGGCTAGGCATGAGCATAACAACGGTGTACAAGAGAAGTATCAAATTACAATAGCTATCATAAGTTTGTAATCAGATCGTTTTCTGCACCAAAATCGTGCTTTTGATAGCGTCTTTGTCTACTTTTTCCACAAAGATGACCACCATTGTTCTTGGCATGTAATGCGTACAGAATTAGAATTTAAGAAGCCCTACGTATTCGAGAATTCAACGACGAGATTACATCTGTAAGGAAACTAGTTAACTGATCACTTGGAAGTCTCAGTGGAAACGTGCATGAGATTTTAAATGAAAACTCGACCGGCTAGAACTGCGAATGTTTGGTATTACCATGATCATGTAGTAAGCCCATTTTCAATGATTTTAAGCACTGAAACAATCTTAGAGCGGCGAAAGCGATGGAGAGAACATCGAGGCGGCCCAAAGTCTCCAATGTTCCATTTTTCACCTTACTCTTCCTGAGTAGAGCTTCTAGCTGCGCTATGATGAGGTTCGTGCGCACCGACAGCTTCTTCGAATGGCCTCGTAAGCTGTGTTCAGGGTGTTGATGGTTGTACTATTTTTTACACTGAAGCAAAGTAAGATTAAGTGTTCTTGTATCGTAGCTGATATGGTAACGAATATAGTGATAAGGTGTTTCATTCATTTCCAATTTGATTTCTCTCAGGTTGAGACAACCATGCCTGTGGTTGAAAATCCAGGCGACCCTGACAATTTCGAGAAGGTCTCTGCCACATCTTAACTCCTGTCAGCTTTACTACGCATAGTGAATCAGATAAACGGGTTAAAATTCGCGGTTTGTTGCTTCCGATCCACCATGAGCGAAGTTTTGAGTATGACTCAGTTTGTCCAGACATGGATGACCAGAAAATTTGAGTAGGTCAGTCGATGAGAGCATAGTCAACCACGTAGGCATACCGGAATTGACCTGATTCTGAGGGAACGCCAGACTTGGCGACTAGGGAGAAGAGAACTTCTATTATCTATCTGCAAAACACAAAGACCAAACCAAACAGTCGTCATTTTGCCGGTAATCATGCAATGTACGTATCCAATGCTTTGTCCTGTCCTCCAAAGTAATGAGCTGTTGTTGACCACGCCGAGTGTCACCGAATCATCCCGAGCTCAAACGTAACGTGCATAACCAGTGAGTGTCCTTGTCCCCGAAAGCTAAACCTTGTTAACATAAAACACCTCCTTCCCGAATGCTAATCCTCCTGTCATCTCCACATAACTTCTGGCGCCTGATGAGGTATACTCATCCCTAATTCCAGTCAAGAAAGAACCAAAACTACAGAGTTAGAACGTTCATTATGTTGAACGAAAAGTGAACTTCGGCTTGTTGGGCCCACCTTATTGTCTCACGGCAACAGCCTCGCAGCTTCCTCATCCGTGACGAAAATATCCATGACCGGACACCGATCTGTCTCCTCATCAAAATCGCCCACTCCGTCCATCTCATCGTCCTCATCATCATAGCCGCCTCCCCATCGTCTCCTTGCCCTAGCGCTGCCCCTTCCACCATACCGTCTCCCAATCAGGTAGCTTGGCAGGAACAGCTCATCATTCCACGTAAACCCCTGGCTATGCTTCGTATATGTTATGATTCTTGCAGGCTCATCCGAATCCCCGGATAGGTGGCTGTTCAGGTTGATAGACTTGTATGAGGAGGAAGAGAGCATACTCGGGCCAAGCGGGGAAGTGTATGTGAAGGAGTTGTTCATTGCCCTTGCAGGTACTGAGTTTGGAGGTGGCACGTTAGAGTCTGACGCCCGGTGCTTATCTTTTCTTTGAGCTGGTTGTTCGGGGGTAGAGAAGGTGGAGGGTGTGGCTCGCAGATTAATTGGTGATACAACGGTCTTTTGGGTATGGATGAGGACTGCTTCTCGTGTTCTAGAGGAGGAGGTTGAAGCTGTTGATGAGCCTGCATCTGAGCCTTCGGTGCTGTCTGTCCTCTGCATTAGATCGTCACGATCAGAGCGGTGACGAGTAGGGGTTGTGTAGTTGGTGTGCTTCAGCCGTGACAGAGGAATCTTGATTGCTCGGCTGCCCGGTGGGTAACTTGAGTCCGACATGAGAACGGATTGACAACAGTGAAGAGGAAGCTATTCAATGACTCAGTAGAGGTTTGTAAGAGCTACTCTTGTTTTTTATGTTGAAATGTCGAAGAGGAGTTGTTTAGGAGAACAAACAACAGCTCATGTGCAACAGCAGATCGAGTCATCATGCAAGGTCCGTGCAGCGGTGGGCTGCTCCGCCTGCCTGCGCGCTGCAAGGACGTCAAATGAGGTCAAATGATGCCTGTGCTGCCTTATCACTATCGATAAGCCTCACTTTCTAGGCCACTTTTGGAATGGATAAGATCAGGCGGACGACCCCTCCGTGCTTCGGAGCGCAACTCTCTTTTCCATCTCACTGCTACTCCAACTTGCCATCCCGTTTCAAGCCGAGCTCGGCGAAGTAAATCTCTACGCTACATATACGCTGATGACGGCTACTTCTTCCACAAATCAGCACAAACTTGTCGCTATAGCTCAGCTGGGAGAGTGAGTGCAAACCGCATCTGTGGGCAAATGAAAACATCTGCTAACACAGCTTCTAGGCGCCAGACTGAAGTCCTACTTCGGTCCAGGTTATCTGGAGGTCCTGTGTTCAATCCACAGTGGCGACATAGCCTTCCAACGCTATACAGATAGTTCACTATCTGACCACGTTTGATCCTTTTTTGCATTTTGAAGCATTGTTGGTTAAAACCTTTTTGTGCGACAGGAGAGGAGAGAGCATGCGACAAAGGTCAAAAAAAAGCTTAGCGTGACTATCTCGAAGAGCTTAGCTCGCAAGATCTGCCGCGAAGCCAACAGTCCACCAGCGTTATTTCATCTCCGCTGCTTCTTTTGCATCCGAAAGGTAATTCCCGATGTCAGGACAAGGCATGTGTGCGTGTGAACCAGAACCTTCGCCATTTTCGGCAAGAGCCGTATGACCTTTACAGGCGATGATGTTCGCACCCTAACAGAGCCTGATCTTGTCTCCGAAAGCTCGACCTATTGGCTTCGAGTCATTATACATCTGTACGAAGTGCAGTGATCTCAGGACCAGGCCAGAACATCGGCTTGGTGTTAATCTGGATGGTTACGCTTGATTGGCTCTAGCTGCTTTTTATGGACGAATGTTCAATGTCTTGACAGATTCAAGATTGGGTTCGAACGGTAGTGAAATGCTTGACTTTAGGTCTACTCCAGCAATGCCCTTCCAACATGCCTTGGCAGTCGTGATAATTCGTGACGAGCACACCAATCATATATGTTTCGGTCAGACATTCATTCTGGTTATTCTGAACACACTACCTGAATTGTGTTGTGTTAATATGCGCCGAGTTCTGTCACTTTGACACTGGCTAGTACTGAACTCAGTTCTAACAACACTTGTGATCGTATCGATAGATCTTAGTCTACAAGACTGCAAATCACGCTTATTGTCATGGTGCGCACAGGCACTCTGGATCTTATGTGGAAGAATGACGGGGGCCAAACGGGGAAGTAGATGCATGGTGCTGCGTACTCATTTGTCTTTCCAATAACATTGCACCCCTGCCTCTATTGGACACTGCGTCACTGAGCTGCTTTTATGACCTGTGTCTGCCTTTGGTGCCGTGCTTGTCTAGTTAGTGTTCTCGTGCTGCTGTCAATGTTGTTAATGGAAATTAGCTCTTGGTAGAAAAAATACACATATTCGAGAAACTTTCTGTATCAGGCACAGTAACGTGGCGGAGTAGACCAGTCGTCACGGCTCTTGCCGGAATTTAACAACACATGCGGGGCGTCATCTGGGCCAGTCATGTTCATTGGGGTGCGGAGCTCTACACCATGTCTAACAGGGTGCTCACAGCCTAGATCATGCAATACTTGACTTGTGGAGGCATTGGTGCACACTTCTCTCAGGAGCAGGCAATGCGTTGTGTCTCAATTACCATGCAAGTGCTTTTACGAGTAGCAAGTGCTTCTAAACAGGAAGATGTGCCGTGATATAGAAAGATTCAGGAATAGCCATAGTTAGGCTGTGACAATCAAAGAAAACCCGTGGATGACAGTTGTCTTAATGGAGCCACACTTCGGCCGTTGCCGAGACAGGAAAAGATCGCCTTCGACCTCATAACCGTGCGTAGATGCGTGTCGTTCATTTGAAGCATCAGTCCAAAGGACTGCATATGACCCAAACACCTGGCTCCTAGCATTTCCTAATACTCACCAGTAGACAGAATGTTTGATGCGGCATGATACAAAATGGCCAACCTTGAATGCGACACCTCTATAGCTAAGTGTCCCTTGTTTCACTTTTCGAGAGATGAATGGCATAGGTAGAGATGCTGCTAAACAAGTCATATGAATGACCGGCGCAGTTGCGACCCATACTAGACTACATAAAGGTCACTTCCGGATCTGCTTGACGCTACTGCGTCTTTTACGGGCAAATCCAGGATTCATCAGGACTTGCTGAGCTCGTTTCACATTCTGGCCCCACTGAAGAAGTTCGTTGAGCTCTAAATCTGGAGATGAGCAAAGAGGTCTTCAGCCTGATCCAAGAATAAAGAGATATAAGCCATTATTCTTTGTGTCTGTCTTTACATGAATTGAGAAATCAAAACGTTCCCCACTAAAGCCTACAAGCATGTCGTTAATACATCCTTTGGGCCGTGGCTATAGCTGTATCGTTGTGATGCTTACTGCATTGTTGATGTTGAGCTTTATGAAATTTGCGCAAGCACAAGAAAAACCAAAACCGCTCTGTTACCTCAATTCAGATAACAATCCGGAAATCGACTTCGATGTGAGCAATTGGGTGAGTAGGGGTGCCTGCATTCGTTCCCAGCACAAAGACCAGACGTGCAAAGCCATCTTGAGCAATCTACTTCAGAATCTTGATCAGCTCAGGGATGCCGAGTATGGAGGTGCTGCAAGCGTTTTGAGTCTTCTACCAACCATTGGGGCATTGTTTGGAACGCCCACTAGCGAAATCTGGCGGCTTAAGTCGATTGTGCCATTCGGCGGAATACTGGCGATGGCTGTGTCCTTCGGTGGCGCACTCATGCCTGTTCGTGTTGAAAACTATGAGAACACTGTATCACAACGAAACACAGCTATTGGAAGCATCATCAGTTTACGTAGTCATCTCCCAGGCAGCCCGAAAGACGAACAGACTGTTGAGGAAAAGCTAGAAACGCTAGGCGTAAAGATAAGAGAAAGAATCGATCGACGTGAGAGTGTCAGACTACCGAAAGCCTCCTTGATTATTGGTTTGTTTGGTATGGTAATGCTCTTCGCTATGGCACAAGGTGCGATGGGCGTGATTGAGCAGGGTGGTGTCGTTAATTGGTGGTGTTCGGGTCGGTGGTGGATGCATCTGTGGTACATCGCTGGTAAGTATCTCAAACACGACCTTGTACAGAAGGACGAGACAACTGACTATCAAAAGTAACGTTCACCGCTTTCACAGAAGACAGGGTGCAGAGTCCATTCGTCAAAACATATAAGCTATACGTGTCAAGCTTGCCTTACGATGCGAAAACTTCCGGAGGACAGTCTATCACGGAATGTTTCAGTGATAGTACTGCGTCTGAAAATGTCGGTCTCGCTCTTCGACAGCTAAAGACTCTCAGGCCAGCATCTTTGAATGTTTACGGATCAACACTCCGGACTCGATCCCGAAATTCTGTTATGGTAATGGTTTCAGTTGTCGGTGGGAACACAGGTGATTCTATATGGCGACTGCTCAGCAAAACCCTTAATGTTGCAGTTTTTGTTTTAGGCACCGCAATCTTTGCCTCAGCAACCCTTCTGTCCCTAGTCATGGCTATCGTGGTCTTAACACTCACCTTATCAGCCGGCGTTTTTGGCCGAGCTATCGCAGGCTGGATAGTTGGGCAAGTCTCTGGAACTGAACCAATGATCCACGTCATCTCAGGCACCGAACCAGAAGCCTACCAAGCGATCACCAAAATCCTGTGCTTGGGATCGAAAGATCGAACACCCTACCAAGTCGAGATCAACGGACATATTTTCATCAACAAGCGACGCGTTGCCAGCAGGTCAAAGCTCAAAGTTGCCATTCTTGGTGTGCTTGCTGAGCCGTATGATGTGACCAAGGCTTACCAAGGGACCACAATCTCGCCTGTGGGGACCATGTCGCTCAACGCATTGTCACCTCAGCCAACGAACATATCAATGAGTGGTGTTTTATCGCCATTTACCTCAGGTGCCGCAGATCCTCTCCTACCCACAAACTCAATGAATCACGGTGGGGCCAGCTCGTGGTCACAGCAAAATTTTCAGAACAGCTCGGCTGACAGCACCACCAATTTCAACAACCAGATCTCACGCAAACCTGTACCAAGCACGAACTACACGCAATAGATCATGCTAAATGAAGATGTGCGTCGGACATCAGTGAGCCACAAAACACAGAAATACGACAAGTCAAGCCTTGGCGCTTTAACAGCGAACACCATGCACACTCCAATCTCAGCATCAATTCTCACTTAACCACTTATACAAAACCCGCGCATCCTTCCCAGCATACCTCGCATCATCCTTGACCTCGGTGTACGTCTCCAGCGCCACCTTATGCAAGATCCGTCTCGCACCAGCCACTTCAGCCAAATCAGCCCCAAGCGACAGATCCTTGTGCGCCAACTCGATACGAAATCCGCCTTCGTAATCATTGTTTGCAGCCGAGCCCGGCGTCATGCCCGGAACCGGATTATTCTTGCTGATCACCCAGCACTGCGCGCTCCCTGTGTTCAGCACGTCTGTCAGGGTGTTAAGGTCCAGATTCAGTCTCGACGCGATGTTGTATGCCTCGGAGACGCCGAGCACGCTGATCAGCGAGATGTAGTTGTTTATAATTTTGAAGGCGGTGCCGGAGCCCACATCGCCGCAGTGGAAGATGCTCTCAGGCTTGCCCATGTGCACTAGCAGAGATTTGATGGGCTGGAAAAGGGGCGGAGGACATCCGACCATGAAAGTCAGCGTGCCTGCTTTGGATCCCAATGGGCCGCCGGATATCGGTGCGTCGACAAAGGACACATTAGGAAGCTGCTTGGAGGCATCGGAGACTTCGAGGATGGTGCTTTGGGCGATGGTGCCGCATTCGATGAGGAGTTTTTGGGTATTGCTGGCCTTGGCTCCAGCAAGTACCCCAGTGTTTGGGTCGAGGTAAACTGAGAGCATGGCTTCTGATGATGGCAGGACCGTGATGACAGTGTTCTGGATGATCAGCTTGAGATTTAGGGCTGGAGAGTACTGACCGCTGCCTGGGTAGCATCGAAACCGTTCTTGGCGATTTGCACTGGACCGTGAGATGATGACTCGGCTTTGTATCTCTCGCATGCTTCACTGCTGATGTCGGACACTATCACGGTCTTGTCCTTGCCGATCTTCGATCTGAGGTTGATGGCCATTGGATAGCCCATCACCCCAAGGCCTGCTCAAGTTAGGGTGTGGCTTTGAGGACAGGGGCTACGTTGAGTGGGTACCTATGAAGGCGATGGTGTCTTCAGGATGCGCCATGGCAGATGAGCGAAGATGACTTGCTTGGGAAGAGGAGGTTGCTAGGAGATCCTATGTGTTCTGATAAGAGCCGGAGGAGTTGGTTGTAACGGTAATGAAGCGGTAGAAGTGCCAATGAGAAAGCGGTGGATTGAAGCTCAACATAGGATCTTCTTTGCAACTTTGTATGTAGTTAAATAACTTTGAGTGTATCTCGCAGAACCCCTGGCCGGTCTCTTCCCTGGTTCCAGAGACTCCAACACAAGTTCTCCGCACCATACCTCTCACAGAACTCCAACTAACGACACACGATCTGCTGACGAACCTGGATCTCCACGACTCACAGATGAAGGTGCCCGGGCTGCATTCTTATCCTTTTCAGGAAACTCTGCTTCGAGTCTTCCTCCGCCTCACTGTGGCCGATCTCCCTCTAACGTAATTCTGAGCATACTCCTCCGATAGCCATGGTAATCATTGATCGGGTTGTGCAATACACATCTGTTGTCCCAGAAGGCGATACTTTGTGCGTGCCACTTGAAACGGCAGGTAAACTCTGGCTTCACCTGATGTTGAAAGAGGTATTGCAAAAGCGGTGCACTCTCCTCGTCTGTCCACCCCTCGAACCGCGCGGTATGCGCCACGTTGACATATAGACTCTTACGGCCTGTCTCTGGATGCGTCCTGACCACCGGGTGCACAGCCTCAAGCACATCAGACTTGTGCCCGCTGTCTTTAATTCTGTCTTCGCGGGTTTTGCTGGCATCAGCTTTGGAGGAAGTGCTTACGCCTCTCAAAGTAGACAATGTTTCTTTGAGACCGGGTGACAGGGCTTCATAGGCAAGGTATTGGTTTGCGAAGAGTGTGTCGCCGCCATAGGGTGGCACTTCAAGAGCCATGAGCACGGATCCCATTGGCGGCTCAGGAAGGTAGGTCGTGTCACTGTGCCATATACCGCCGAAATTTGTGATTTCGGATTCGCGTTTTAGGACATTGATAATCTCGGGGTGGCCGGGGATTCCTTTGACGAAGGGGTATTCGATGGGCTTACCGAAATGGGAAGTAAAGGTCAGATATGCTGTTGGTTGTAGATTCTGATCGCGGAAGAATATAACCTGGTGGTCAAGAAGGGCACGGCGAATGGTGGTTTTTATATCTGGGGAAAGGGGGTTTGATAGGTCGACACCGTGAATTTCAGCACCCAAGGCGCCGGAAATGGGGTTGATGGTAAGGCCAGACGGTGTTGCATAGCTTCTGCAAAAGATGGCAGAGTTGTTGGGCTTGAAGTTCGACAAACCTGGAAATTTCTGCCTCACAGCAAATGAAACGAATGTCTTCATCATGCCCGAGGCAATCATCTCCACGCCTCGCGGATGCCAAATTTGCAAGCTCGGAGCTCTTCGATTCCTCGAAACCTATCAGTCTTAGTGGTTCACAGGTTTTTGTGCGCTGCTAGTGCTGAGAAAAGAAGAAAATAAATGTAAGGAAGCTGGTGAATGAATAAATGGGATCAAGAATGCAAAATGGCCAAGCCGTGATATTTGAGGATTGTTGTTGCAGACCAAAGACTACCTTTTCTAGCGCAATCGCGGATGGAGTGCTCCCCGCATGCATCCCCAGACCCAAGAGTCTACCATGTCCTGGGGCTGATGTTGGCAGAAAGTGCGTAAATGGGAATGCGATAAGACTTAAGCAAGTGTTTTCAACACAGCAACAGTAACGTCTCTGTCTGGTATAGCTTGCAAAACATACATCGACAATTCGTGGCTTAGAAAGAGTGAGCAGTTTTCGAAGGCATGGACTTGAAGCACGAATGGTCGGTGGATGCGGTCGTAAGTGCAGGATCTGACTTGTTAATGCTGCAGAAGTACCAGAGAAGCAGTATTAAGGATGGCTGGTAGCTGTCCAGAAGGGGGATTGTGACGAAGTTATTTGCACTGTTTGCTTAACTCTTATCGCGATAAAGGAGCGGGGAGACAGGCGAGACAGGCGTCCTGGAGTAAAAGCTGCGCTCTTGGAGCGGGCACTTGCCTTTGTCGCGTTGGCCATTCTGTAAACTGCTTTGCTTTGCTCCTTTTTCAGGCCTCTTTGTGAAAGCATCAAGCAAAAGCTGCGCTGCCACTATGGCAGCTGTCAATGGCAATGGTGTCGCCGGCCAATTCAACACATCAGTGCCTTCAGCATCCTCTCCTCGTGTGTACAACATCGAAGGCTTTCAAATTGCAACACAAAAGCTTCCAATCCTCAAGGCTGGACCAATCGAGGAAATGACTAGCAAGCTGGGTATCGCTGTACCTGAGATGATATTTGGCGACAACTTCGTGGCTATCCAGCATGGTCCTTCAGGGTGGGGCATCAAATTCGACGCCTTTGGTGCGCTGGATGAAGTTGACAAGACTGGGGAGAAGAGATTGAAGGTGGCATACTCACAGGAGTGGCATAAGAGCCGAGAAGAAGCGCACGACTTCAGGAAGCTAGAAGAAGTCAAACCGTTCGACTGGAGCTACACTCCACAAGACTACCGTGGTGAAGTCGCACCCAACTCGCCCGAGTTCCGAGAAAGTAATGGGCAGATACCTCTCGAGTTGCTGAAGCGACCTGACCCAATATTGTTCTTTGACGATGTGATACTATACGAGGACGAGCTGGCAGATAATGGGATTGCAATGCTGAGTGTGAAGATCCGGGTCATGCCAGCCAGGCTGTTGTTGCTGACTCGCTTCTTCATGAGATTGGATGACGTGCTTGTAAGAGTGAAGGATACGAGGGTGTACATTGACTATGACAAGAGGTGGGTGATCAGAGAGTATTTAGAGAAGGAGAAGGAGTATGGGGCGGTGCGAGAAGAATTGGCAAGTCGGAGAGATGATGTGAGTGCGGCGCTGAGGGATGCTGGGTTGATGGCAGAAATATTGCCTGTTGTGAAGAGAGTGGTGGAGGAAGTAACTTTGCCGGGGTGACAAGGCAGGGCCAGTCGTTATTGAAGCTGAGAGGCATCCTGCAGGAGAGACAAGTCTGAATTCTGCTACATGGGGTATCATAACGCACATCAACACGGCACAGTCCAAGCTCATCCGGACAAGGCTTGCACCCTCGACTGCAGGACCTGTTGAAGAGCCGGGTCGGGGTCTTGTTGCAGCAAGGCCTCCAAGTATTTCCGACACCACCCGACCAAAGCCTCACGCTGCTCCGTCCTTGCCAAAGCTTGATTCATCCTCGAAAGCGACTGTCGAAGCGCTGCCGGGAATTCTGGATCATCAGGAAGAATGGTCGAAGTTGGAAGAGCGATATTGCAAGCCATGGCGTTCCAATCACCGGGTGTGGACTGCTGAAGCAGGGTATCGACATGGGCCAGAATGTTTCCCAACATCGGCAATGGACCAAACGCGCTGGCCTCTTCAAAGAACTGGCGAGCAAGCTCGGGATTGTGGTCGAACTGGGTCATGGCTGCATCAAATACAGCAATGGGTATGGCACCACTCATGATCGGGGTCGCTTCCAGATTCTCCAGCGCAGTGACATCAACCTTGTCCTCCTGCTCCTCCTCTGGTGCAATGTCTTGCGCCGTCAATTTAGGCAGCATCATCACATTGTCGTCCTCACCAACAATCTTAGTCTCCTCCTCTTTCTGCTTCTCTTTCTCCATGCCTAATATCCTCCTTCTTGCAACTATCTTCGCGATCCAGCTCATCTCCAGTCTGAAATCCTGCAACCACATCTGCTTGGAGTTCTTGCAGAATCGCAGGCCGCGTTGTATATATGCTCTTGCCTCGGTCATGTCTCCATTCTCCTCGAGCGCATATTGCGCCGCGTAGATCCATAGCTCGGCCTTGGTGGGATGCAGTCTCAGCACATTCGTGAGCATTTGTGTACCTTTCTTCAATGCTTTCTGACTCCTAGCATATTCAATGGCTTGCATCCAAAGTTTCACATCGCCGGGAAATTTCCTCACGCCTCGATCAAAAACGAAGAATATGCGTCGCTGACCACTGTGCGCCGTCGCGCGGATGCCGAGTCTCTTCACACGCTTCCGCCGCAACAGATCAACATTAATCTCAAACTCGGCATACTGAGCATAGTCGGTGGGCGAAGATCCTCGTGCATTGATTTGATGTTCAAAGTCCGATCGTTTCTTTGCAATGCTCGTGATTTCTTCCGGACTGAAGATCTTCTTGCGCTCGAATTCTTTGAGCTCGGGAACGGACTGTTCGAGGAAATAGCGCGCCTTGTCGGCCGTGGCTGTCATGGTTGCAGAGGATGAGAGGGAGACTGCAGGTGGTCGCGAGGAAGTTCACATACGGTAGAGAAATCCTGTCGAGAAATTTGGACGGAGATATGATAAAGCGTCTTATCTTAATGCCGGGGGCCGAGCTACGCGCACCAAGCATCACGCGAATCCAGGGGTGAGGCATGCGCGCAGAAAGAACACCGAATCGCACCTTCCTTTGAAAGATGCCCACATTGACACACCTTTGCCTGAGGGCAGTCGCTCCTTGATAGTCTCTTCTCTTCTTGCCTCATACTGTAGTTGCTTGTCTCAACCTTCGGCATGCCTCCTAAATTCAAGGAAGGAGACATTGTCTTCTCCGTAAGCATTCTTGCAGAAACATACACATCTCACTAACACCAGCCAGTTCAGTGGATCATGGATATCTTACACCCATACAGCCTTTGCATACATCGCCTTCCTGGGAGCTCTGGTCGTGGGAACCTGGCTACACTACTACAAGATTGTGGAAAACGAACATTATGGCTACCCTGAGGAATGGTTCCCTTCTGTCTCAGCAACCATCGGCGACCGCTACCCCGAACGATCGGTCTTCATGGTCGGCATTGCCTTGACATCGGGCCCTCGATTTGCCCTGGTTGCGCTCTACTACTTCCTCACCGCGAGACCGAATTCCTCCCTGCCCAAGATCGTCTTCTGGGTGGGCGTGTTCAGGACACTGACCTGTGGAGGATGGACATATGTTACCTCGACTGACGACCATGACTGGCACGATATTTTCATGATCAGCTATCTGGTCGCCACTCTGCCCTGGACTTTGGGCTGTCTGGCTCTTAGTCCGCCGAATCCGAAGGCTATCAAGTACAGGAAGATTCTGGCGGCTCTGTTCTTTGGCACGCTAGTCCCGTTGATTTATTTCTTCATTCAACACAAGGTTCACAAGGTTGCTGGAGGTGAGGATCGCAAAAGTGCCAACTGGGCGATCGCTAACGTGAATAGCATACACAATTTACGCCTTCTTCGAATGGTCCCTCATCCTCTTCGATGTTGCTTTTGATGCAGTCACCATGTACGATTTCTCCAGCTTCGAGATTGTGGTGCGGGACGTGAAGGGCCTCAGCAGAGGGTATGTGTACCGGCTTCCGAGATAAGGGCAATTGTACGGAAGAGCTGCCACCTGCTGGACCTTATGTTGACTTGGCTCAGGAACGCGAAGTTGTTGAAGGATGAGATCAAGGAGAAAGAGTAAGCCTTGCCCCATCATACTTGAAGCCTTGATCTGACATGTGCGCAGACGCAACCAAGCCGTCATTCAGTCCTCGACATTTGATGGACCGTATAACTGGTGGGATCTGTCCATTGCCCTTGCAGATGTCTACAATGGCTTCGTCTTCTGGACCGTGCTCACCTCGCTCGGCCTCTGTGTATGGTACTTTCCACTCTGGCATATGGGAATTTCTGGCTATGAAGTCGCGGTCATGTCTACTGTGTCACCACTGCTGCTTGGCATTCCTGCTTTCCGCTCCTTGGCTATCAAGTATAACCGGTGGTTCCACCTTTCAGCTGTCATTCCTGGTCTTTTGGCCTGGCAAGTCACAAACCAAGCAAATCGTCTGTTTGCCATCTCATTCGCTGTTTGGCAAGGCTGCCTGGCCTGGACCGCAACTTGGTATGCCGAACGAGGAAACACTGGCCGATTACAGGCACGAATCCTTGCTTGGACCATCGGACTCGTGCTTTCGAGCATCGCCAAGTTTGCCTGCTATAGTAACAACCCTCTTTGGCCCATCATGCGTGCTGAGAATGGAGGCTGGAACTGGACTGGCCTCCTTCTAGCCATTCCAGCTGTCTGGCACTCTACACGACCCGTCATTACAAGTGGTGGAGATCAGATCTCGAATAGTGGTCAAAAGGGCTCAAGCTTGATGGCTGGTGTTGGTGTTGGAGGACTACTATTTGCGATGCATTCTCTACTCTCTGATTCGAGCACTATCATCTCATGGACCTGGTCCGGCTACCCCATCAACGGACCTCAGCAGGTACCTTACGGCGCCCTGACCATCCTTGCTATGGGAGCTGGCCTTTTGTTTGGTATATCAACTCCTGATCTTCTTGCGTCCTGGACGGCCTACGGCATTGGCGCAGTCGGCGCTATGTTCCTGACCTATTACAAGGACTGGGCTGGCTACTATGGCGGCCTTGTTTTCACTGTTTACGTCTGTGGAGTTGCACCTGTCCTGATCAAATCAGCCGTGCGTCACAATCCTGCTGTCACCTTCGGCTTCGGCTTCTTCATCTACAACTTGATGGTTCTCTTCCACGTCTGGGTCGTGGCTTACGCTTTTGTACCAGGCGGTCCGCTAGTTCGAGAACGCAGTGACTGGGTCATGATTTGCACTGTTTTGCAAATTGGAAATGGTGTTTTCTCAGCCCTCACCACCAATGCTCAATCACGAGAAAAGACCACAAAAAGCCCTCGAGGACGAAAACAGTCAGCATACTACCTACACATCCTTTTCGCCCTTCAGCTCCTGTCCATGTCGATTGCATACCTGCGATTTCCGTCTAACGACTATCGTCCTTACCATCCAGAAGAAAAGTCGTTTACAGCAGGTATCTGGACGATTCATTTCTCCCTGGACAACGACATGTGGTCATCCGAGCGACGCATGGCTCAAGCTATCCGAGAACTAGAAGTCGATGTGATTGGCTTGCTCGAGTCAGACACGCAACGAATCATCATGGGCAACCGAGATACCATGCAATATCTAGCAGAAGATCTCGGAATGTATGTTGACTACGGTCCAGGTCCCAACCAACACACATGGGGCTCAGCATTGCTCTCCAAGTTTCCCATCCTCAACTCAACACACCATTTGCTACCGTCACCTGTTGGAGAGCTTGCACCGGCCATTGAAGCAACGCTCGATGTTTATGGTACTCCAGTAGATGTCTTCGTCTTCCACTCTGGTCAAGAAGAAGATCCCGAAGATCGAAGACAACAATCAGAATACTTGGCGCGCATCATGAGCGCTACTCCACGACCAGCGATCTTGCTCAGTTACCTGGTTGTCAAACCAGGTGAGGGCAATTACCATACTTATTCTGGACCAGGGAGCGGTATGCATGACATCGATATGTCTGACTGGGATCGATGGTGTGAGTATATATTGTACAAGGATATCAAGCGTACTGGATATGCAAGAGTGAGTCGAGGGACGATCACGGATACTGAGATTCAGGTAAGCATTTCTCTCCTTATGCAATCTTTGTTCAATCTTACTAACTTCTGTTGCAGCTGGGCAAGTTTGTGGTCGGCCAACCAGCAGACTACAGCGATACAAGAATATCAGAGGAACAGGTACCTCCCGGCCTAAGATTCCCTGCTTTGTTCAAAGGGGAGGGTGTCAGAGGACATCGGTACCATGTGTTTGACGAGCCGAGATACTTTGCCTAGTCTTCTGCGAGGACAAGTTGTGTTGATATGAGCTTGATGTATAGGTAGATACAGGTCTACTGCAGTATGTGTGTGTATCATGAACATGAAATCAGTACCTAGGCTGTTGTTGCCGTCGTCACCTTGGATGTATTTGGTCCAACCGACAACAATCACCAATAGTAGAGCTAACTGGTGCCAACGCTTTGTGAACTTGTTTTCCGTTAGTGCGTTCGATCGCTTCGTTTCATATCTTCTACTTATGCTATCGTACAACTGCCTTGACCATCCCACACTTACCGCTTTAACTAACACGCCCAACGAAAGCTTCGGAAGCAAGTACTCTCCTCGACGAAAGTAGTTCTCTGTGGCTTTTAGGGCAATGGCGCCCCTAGGACGGACATGTCGACGCTGAGGCGGCGGGCAGTCGATTACCCTGCCTGCGAAACGTGCAGCGAGATACTGCTGCCGAGTAAAACAAGTGAGTAGTAAGGAAAAGTCATTTGGAGTTCTTGATTAGAGCACCGCCGCGGATGGAGCGGTTTTTGTGTGCTAATATACATGTTTATATATACATATCCAGTGCTACCACTCAATACTGGTTCAATGTTGGAACTCTGAGACAAGTATGCTGCATGCCGACTTTTGGTTTGCCTGTCTATTTTGGCTGGCAAAGATGGAGAATTATGAGATGGCTGATTTCCCTCTGGGTAGCTGCTTGTTCGGAGCTGAGGTTAGTGCTTTGCATCATCATCATCATCGCAGTCGGCTCTTTCAGTTTGGACTGAGAGGGTTGTCTGGTCGTCGATACCCTGCTATTCTTCAACCTTTGCAGATCGATATGCCTTGAAGATTGAGGTCCAACATCGCTGCTGTTAGTGCTCTGTACAACATGTTCAAACTGAACATGATGCAGGCATAAACTGCAGATTCCACACACTTTGGCTAGAGGACAGCAAGGTGTGCTGTGTCGCTTCCAAGGCATGCTCTCGAATCTCTGACTGTTGGGAGACTACCACACCTGACTTTTGGCGCGAGCTGATAAGAAGAGGGGGCACGGTATTCGCTGTGTCTTCATAGCATTGGCCCTCAACTGCCACCGAGCCAGGTTTGTATTTAGGATCTCTCCGGGATTAGTTTAGATCTGTTTGCAAGGATCACACGAGCCTTTCCATGTTCGACCTACGTTTCAACCGTTGCTGCAGGAATTCTTTCGTGATTTCTAGCGGACCTTTTTTCGCTGGCATGTTGGGGTGCCCCGCCGCAATAAACTTGGGCCAGGTGCTAGTGAGAACCAAATATTTGATGCTGGCTTCAGCACGATCGAACACAGTCGGGTCGAAAGATTCTGGTATGGGGAAGTCCGATGGAAGGCGCACTTCCATCTTGCCATGAGTCGATTGACGGGCTGAAACGTATGATTCAGTGTCACCGTGTCGGCTGAAGTTTCCATTATTTTCTTCGAAGTTTTTGTCATCACATG
This sequence comes from Neophaeococcomyces mojaviensis, assembly GCA_030247915.1. Classification (NCBI taxonomy): domain Eukaryota; kingdom Fungi; phylum Ascomycota; class Eurotiomycetes; order Chaetothyriales; genus Neophaeococcomyces; species Neophaeococcomyces mojaviensis. The sequence continues at coordinate 141,758 of JAPDRQ010000038.1, forward strand.
GTGCCGAGGTTACGGAGAAGCTCTTCAGCTCGTGGCCATAGCCGGGTTCGAGGTCGCCTTTGGTGTACGAAGAATTCGAGTGCATCCCAGGTGTTACGCTCTCAAAAGGCGTCGCAGGATGGTGCTCAACTGCACAGTTGACTTTTGCTGCTGCGTCGCTGAATATGCGGTTGAGTTCTTTGAGATGAGTTGAGGAAAGGTTGACGGGAAACTCGGAGTACTGTGGGCTGACATACGAAGAATAGATCTCAACAGCTGTGGCGTACTGGCGCCGAAGAGTTTGGTACTCGGAATTGAGAGGAACAGAACGGCGTTCCCCCTGCCGCGGTTGCCAACTTGCCTTCCAGTGTCTCACACAATTGAGGAAGCTTATGTTCTCGCCTGAAAAATCACGATAAGACGCAAAGTGGAGAAGCGGGGTTGGGTTCGTCTCAAGAACCTTCTCTAGGGCGACCATAGTGTAGATCTCCCTCGTAGAGGACAGCTTGTAATTCTTGGGAACCAGTGTCTTGCCGACAGGCTTGCTGAAGGATCGCGTGTCGGCAGACAGCAGAGTCGCAGAGCTAGAAGAGCCTGAATCTTTCTGCCTAGCTTCCCACTCTGTCAAGGTGTTCATTGTGTCGTTGTGGAGCATTCGATTCTGGAGGATCTGCCAACATGGTATGAAGACAGTTGAGGCTTCCATAATAACAATGCAAGGAGAGAACCTATCGAGATGTTAGGGTAAAGAGATCGAGACGTTGGGTGGACAGACTGACCATAAAGGTGGCACCCAGTATCTATTGATGGTTCCAAAAGCTGATGAATGTAGTGAAGCAATCCATAATGGAGTTGCGGGAAGCCTGTCGACTGTCAATCGCGTCCATGATCACCTTCATAGAACTCACCCTGCGACACTACACAGTACTGTTTGCAACCGCCAAGCGTGTACGTCCTTCACACCCCTAATCTGCCAGAGGAGATATGGAGCATAGATCCAAGACCATATGAGTTGCCAAGCAAATGATGGCCACCTACAGTCTGTCAGTGACCACCTAGCAGAGGATGGGCGCTTGATTTTACCATTCAAATCCGAGGCGGCATTCGGCTTTGCTAACAGCTTCCCCAAAGAGGCCAAATGAAGGATGGAACTTCCGGGAGGATAGGAAGAGAACCAGAGTGAGACAGCCCTAGAGTTCAGTGAGCGACAGTTCGGAGCTCTGACCAGAACCTAGTGGCAAGCTTACCTGTATTGCCATTCCACACTCCAGTCCAATTAGTGTTCTTGATGTGGCAGTCGCTGTTCTATATACATCGAGAATGCCGCGCCATTCACGTTTTGCCCAGTGTGCTTTCACATCGGGTTGGATAGGCCGGGGTTCCGCAAATTTCTGCTGCTGGCGGACGACAGAGAGTAACTGCGTGTTGCTCAACTGGTAAAAGGCGACACCCCAGGGAAGGAAGGTGCTCATTATCCAGAATTCGGTTGCACATTCGAAGCGTCCGTTGATGATATAGGCAAGCATACAGGCACACCAGTAGACATGAAGTGTCACGACTGCTCCTATACACAGCTCCAATCGTCTCATGCGGATGATCGAGAGGTGCCGGTGCTTTATTAGGAATGCCACACCGCATGCTAACACGACTGTCCAGAGAGCCGTCAGTGTAAGTAGCAGTTTGCCCAGCCCATCCATATTGATCCTGTCCGTCATATCATGCCCACCTGGGTTGGTGAAGCCCGCCATGTTGTCTGAGATAGGAGATTCCGCTATGCAGTGGTTTCGTTAGGAATTCAAGATGGAAACGTCGTTGATCGATGAGTCGGTAAGTGTTTTTCAAAAGAATGACCAGAGAAACATTAAAGCGGTGGTCTGAGCAATGGATTGAATGGGAGTGAAGCGGAAGAAGCCAACCACAAACCGTCCTGGGCTCAAGTTGAGCGCAGTTATACAATAATTACGAAGTAGAAGAGGTATCCCTGGTTGTTAATCAGGTAAATAGTTCTCTGTCCCGGTCAGCCGACTGGGATCAGAAATCGACTGGGATCGAAGAACCCGGGGTTGGGAAAGGGGTGCATGGTATCGGTTCCTAGATGTACATGGATCGGCTTCCGGAAATGCACGCGACTCATGTCAAGAAATATCGGTCAGGCGAGAGCTGCAGCGGAACGGAAATATCTAATAGTTGTAGAGGAAGTTTAAGTTTAGTTCGAAGTGTTGACGCACGTGGCAAATAACTTGTCCACTTTTCGATTCGTTCTTGCTGTTGGGCCAGTGCCACCAATGGCTTACTTTTTCTTCACAGCTTCAACTCAGGTGCTTGCATAACTATGCCTGGCTTGCTCCATAGCATACCAGAATGCCATCACCCATGTTCACGATTCTGCGTGCCAAATTCAAAAGGAAAACTCGTACCTTTAAGTTCAACGACTTCTCACTGTAATTGTATAGCTGTTTGTTGAGTTGATCTCACACCTGCTTCTGGATTACTGTTTGGCAAAAACAAAATTTCGATACAGGCCAAAAAGGTTCAAATTTGTAGTAATGATATTGCTCAGTGACCAATCTATGGTAAGTGGTAGTGTGCCTTGGTAGATGGGCAGTGGTGACAAATAGCTCCACAGTTCGCAATCTGAAACAAAGAATATCTGCACCGACAGCCAATTGGCAGAAACGAGCGGGCGGAAATAGAGGCGGCCTGAAATAAGGTTTTACCAAGCGAAGGCGGAGAAATGTTCCACGTTGGGTGAGCTCAACGAGCTTCGCTTAGTTCTCTCCACCACAGTTCGTCAATGTTCCTGAGCCGTTGCGCTATGTTGTAAACCCCGCTTTTTATCTTATTCGCTTGGTCTTTTTCTTCAAGGCAACTAGGATGCCCTGCATTTGTAGCGTAATCCGATTTACATGCTTGTTACCTGCTTTCTGTTAGAAGTTGGAATCATGCAGCTAGTGTGGTCTTGTTGGGCTTTTGATCCTGTGCGTTTTCAGATGAAGCTTGGCTGTTTCCACAAACTGTCAGCCCTCATCGGAACTTGCTGGACATGACAGTATGCCACGTTGTTGCTAACGCACCTCGACCAGGGTTGTTCTGCATGCTGAATTGGATCAATATCTTTTCCTTGACAACCACATGGATTTGCTTTTCTTATGGTTCATGATTATGCCGATATGTGATGCGAGTGAAATGTATGTTTAAGCTACAGTACCACTCAAAGTGAGGACCGTGCACGGACGAACCACAAACCACGTCAATACAAGGCAAGGGAAAAGGCAAGTCTGGTGAAGCAGGCCCACACAGAGGTTGGAGAATTCGCTTAAACTGTTATTTTGTTACCGTTTTGGCCTCTTTCCTACCGTTCCACCAGCAAGGTAAAGATTATGAACTCAGCTAGCCAAGCTCTTGGCCTAGAAAATGCGAAGATCCTAGGCTGAACCCACCTACGATAGTGAACGGAGCTGACTTCCAGGATGTTGAAAAACCGCACCTCGTCAAGATCACAACGATGCTTACAGTGTATTACTCAAAAGACACAAACACGAGAAATGCTTTGGGGCTGCCGTCACAAAACGTCACAGGAGTCTTTCCTCTTGAAAGGTTGCCGGTAGCAGGTCAGTTAACCAAAGCATTCTTCGAAATACTGTTCTTGGAAATTGAAAGAGAAAAACGTCCTGAGGAGATTTCATGAAGATAGAAGCAAGACCTACCTCGAGTCCGGACGCACAGCAAGATTGATCTTGGAACGCAAAAAAGCAATGGGAAATAAGTAGTATTGCCCTCAAAAATGATATTCCATGACAAGCACTTAGTATTGTGATAACGAAATGATTAGATGAAAGACGGTGCAAATGACACACGAAACAAGCGCTCCAAAGCCGGACCTCGTATGGGCAAAGTGCTTGGCAGGGGCGCAACCTATTCATGATCAGCGTTCATGATGTTTCGTGGATGTCCGTGGACAACGGCGTATACACAAACCTTGCAAAATATGGTTGTTGTACTAATTTCTTGAAAAGTGGTGATACCAAAACAGATGCTGTACAGGCCATGGTGGCTTGTTTTCAGCCAGCGATAGCTTCGCCAAGGTTCAGGGTTTACTTCAGTCGACATAGACAGTGGGCAGCCGATGCAGAGGTCGTATTTTCAGACCTGTAAGTAAATATTCTTGGATCGAGTTAGCTCTTTAAGCATTGGCACCACTTCTAGAGATGCCAGGATTTTGATTGATTAACATCCGAGACAATGAGCATACATCCATAAGGAGAGTGCCGACTTGAGGTCAAAAGGCGGAGCCAAATGACACTATCATCACTAGCAGCAATGAAAGGACAAGAGGTGCTATCCAAGTCACTGGTCAAGAATGGTGCTGTCTTGAAGTCAAAAGACGAGAAATAAGGTCAAACACTGACATTAGCCGCAACAAATGGCCATGTGGTGGTGGTTAAGTTGGTCTTCGGAATGGCAGTGACTTAGGGTCAGAAGACAAAACTGGCCAAACACCGTTGTTGAGGGCAGCAAGAGACAAGTATGAGATGATAGTCAAGACATTAACGAGTCTTGAGGCAAACACCAACGCTCGAAGAAACTATGGTACCTTACTGCAGGCGGTATCAGTTGGTGGTCATGAGAGGTGGTGCAGATGCTGCGCTCCTAAGGGTTCCATGTTTGGTTAGGGTATGAACAAAGCAACGGAATGAATGACAAATGGATTGAAGGCGACTATGAAACTCGTCACATGCTATTAATGATAATTGTTGTATAAAGATTCAACAAATTCTACAAATTGCACAGCAGATCACTATTGCTAGCTCTCAAAATGCCTTGCTCGTGCGCCTCATGGTAAGGGAGCCTGGCGGAAAGTAGTTAGGCCTACCGTTGGTGCATGAGATTCTCCACTAGGATATTGTGTTAGAAGAAGCCGATTTTGGGATCTATCCCAGATGGCAGAGATCCTGAGCCAACGACCTTGTGCTTAATCTACGGGATAGAAGTCCTGCTACAGAGATCGTCTTCGGTAGTGATTCAGAAGCCTGTGACTGGTGCACGTCTTATTGCGCTAACCTTTCGAACAGGATACAGTAAGCATGTCAGTCATGTTGGATTCACCACAATCGTCATACTCGAGGACGCGTATTTTATGATGATCGAGACCTAGGTCTGGCCCAGATCGGAGAGGCAAGGAGCCAGCAATATGCAGGCGTTGTGAACATATCGTTGCGAAGTCGTAGTCAGGCTTGATTGGGCTGATACTGCAGTAGTTTGAGAGATGTGATACTCTCGTAGTTCAATCAACAAGCGTAACGCCATGGGATACTTGGGCCACGACTAAATGTTGACAAAGTTAAGAATATCATCGTCAAGCGTGGTCTATCAGGCTGAAGTCGTTGAGAACAATTACAGCACTGACCAGGGTGTTGACCTTGAGCGAGCCAGCAAAAAAGATAATGCCTGCAAGCCTTTAGAGTCGGGGTATGATCCCGTCTTCGTGTTCTCTCATATCCGACCAGTGCTCGAGGACCCATATGCTCCACTTCACGCTACTTGCCCTGATAGTGCAGCACTGACGCTAGAAGGTCCATGCACTTAGATTCTCTGTGTGGTTGTCGTCGACTGTTCTCTCCCAGTCCTCAAGGTTGATCGTGCCCCCTTCTCTGCCAACAAGTACTGGCTACTTGCCCAAGTGTACCATACGCCCTGATGGACAGCAGCAACTCGATCATGGAAGGAGCTCTCACTCTTCGCTGCATACAACACCAGAGCTTCCACGTGACGGGATGGAGCCTAGCAGATCGACGAATTTGTATGGTCGCTTATTGGCAATGCATTGTCGAGGATGCGATTATGTCTGTTGTGAATTTCATACCAGTGCAACTAACGATGGAAACGCCAATTGCTCAAGGGTATAAATATCCTCCTTCGAAGTAGTTTCCGAACACATCCACATTTCCCGTCCGCTCCATTCGCCCTTTGTTTGTATTGCCCTTACTTGGCTTCGCATTTCGCACAACCTTCACCTCGCCAGACCAGTACCCTTCGACATAAGCCTCACATTCCGCGAGTCGCGTAGCTGAATTGGACGAACGACGCCCAAGACGTTGCTGGCGTCGACACTCTTCTTCGTACGCTGCTTTGCGCTCTTTGCGCCATGCAGCGAGTTCGGCGACAACGTCGAGCATGACTTCTTGTTGGACTTGCGAGGTTAGAACCGGGACTATTGTAGTCACTGGATGCGATGTAGGCGCTGAGCGAGGCGTTTGTGGTGGTGGAATCGTCCCCAACATTTCATTGTAGAAGTTTCCAGGCGCACCTCTTGGCGACATCCGAATGTCCGGGCCGTTGCCACCGTTTATTCGTTGCATGTCATTGCTCGTCCTTCTATTACGTCCCAAGGGTAAATTCCTTGGGCTCTGCATGACTGTGCCGTTGCGCATGAGCGGACTCATTGGACCAAGCGTCGAGCCGTATGCGCTGCTGCTCGTCGGACTGCCAATCCTTAAGCTGGGCACACTCGGACTCTGCGGGCTGCCAGGTGGGAAGTGATTATCGTTCGTGACCACAATTTTGTCATCAAAAGGGATTGTAGGATAATACTTGTCTGGTTCTTGATCATAAATACCACATTCAGCTGATTCTTCACCTTCCTCCCCAAAGAACGAGAAGTCGTTTTCTGCGGCGGACCAGAGAGATTCACTGTCCATATCGCCAGTCGAGGACTTACTAATGTTCAGGCGTTGACGAGTGTGCTTCCAATCTCGTTGTTGAGCTGCAGACTCTTCTGGGTTGATCTCCAAGACTATGCTCCGCAAGGCAAAAAGGGTACGGGCGTGTTGACGTTCAGCATCCTGCCTAGCTCTACCCGGTGGTAGGGAGTAGTTTGTGCGAGCCTTTAGGATAGCAAGACGAGCTTCAGCAGCACAAGCTGCGATAAAGGATTTGAGGTTGTGGATGATGGAGGTTTGAGATGGAGGTACCTTGGGTGGTAAGTTTGTTAAAACCAAAGTCCGCAGATTTGGCAGGTGCGAAGGGTGCAATCTAGTGATTGGCGGTTTTGGGCGAAGAGAGGTGATTTCGGAGATCTGTTGAAGATTCGCAGTTGACGTTTGAGAGATATTACGTTTGTGTTCCACAGGCTTCTTCCGTAACTGAAGTGGCGCTGGCATGTCAGGAGCTTGCGTCGACGAAAGCGTAGACACGTCGCTTATGACGGTGGATTCAGAAACTGAGTTAGGCCTTCGTCTGATGCCGGATCCTGTCGCATCAAGCACTACTTCTTCGTCGTCATCTGGTTCTGGATCCTTTTCTTTTACCACTTCAGGCGCCATAGCGCCTTCTCCTCTGATTGGTGACATTACCTCTTCTACAGTACTCATTTGTGGTGCATCACCAATTGGAGGGCTAATTGCAAAGTGAATAGGATCACCGGGCAATTCAACGCGTGGCGCTGCTGGGCTCGCATCCATCTCAAAGATCGCATTGTCGGATGGCATCTCAGTAGCATAGTTCCTAGATGCAAATACTTCGAATACCTCCCTTCCATCTCCACTGAGCTCGGCAGCAAGTGTCAGCGAACCCGGTAGCTCCTGTTTGTTCGAGATAACTTTGTCCTTTTCTTTGAGCTCCTTCGTGATGTCAAGTACTGCTGTAACTACAGCATGGTCGATGCGGATGTGTGTCAAGTTCTTGCTGGCCTTCTCATACAAGACTGGAACAAGCTTCTCAGCTCCTGGAAGTTTGAGCATGTCAATTTCATCCTCTTCATCGTGGCCGTCCTGAGCTGGCATCGATTCAGTGCTGTACAAACTAGAGGGGGGACTTTTGCGCCGATTGAGAAGACCCTTGATGTTCCTGGTGTTGCCGTTAATCGACTTTGTGCGGTTTACTTCGCGTATGCTCTTAGATCGCTTTCGAGCCTCAAGTACGTGGATGTCGACAGCAGTCAACGCAGCAATATCACCGGCGTCTAGGACATGTAGTCTGCCGAGGTCCAGTATGCTTCGAATACTCTCAATTGTAACACCGGAGTTGCCACTGATATATAGATGGGTGATGCCACCGTGCGGAATGTCTTCGAAGGCTAGTCTGCCTGTAAGTGGATGCGTTAACTGTGTCAACAGGGCATCGTCAAGATCAACAGTGCGGATGGTGTCCAAGCTCAACGAGTCGGGCGGAGGTGGGAGACCGACAGGCCAAGATTCGAGGTGGCGCCGCGAATACTGGTCATTGGGCATGTTCTCATTTGTGGCTTGGGTTGAGGGTAGCCAGACACATGCTTGGAGCAGACTCCTGACAGCCATATCCGACAAGTTGTTCTCGGCAATGTCTAGTAGGCGGACGCGAAGACCTATGGCGTTAGCTAGTGCTTCAGCTTCGTTATCTCTCAGACCAATGCCTCTCAGTTTGAGAACTTGCAAATGGGGAAGGGTATTCAGAGCTGAGAGAACGTTGATGTCGCGAGCAGGCGTGGTGTAGGAAAGGTCGAGGTAGACAAGGTCAGGTAAATGAGGCAGTAGTAGTGACAGTCCGACCGCAGTAAGATTTGGCTCTTTCGCAGCGAGGAGTAGCTTCACCGGGTAGCGCCTGAAATCATCCTGGTCAGGATCTGTAGGTATGGAGGAGTTTCTCGTCCGGTCTACTGCGACCAAACTGTCGTGATCAAAAAAGGGCAGACCAGAGACACACAGGCTTTGTAGGGCAGGAAGCCAGTCTAGCACTTCCCGCAACCATGTTGCATTCGGACCACCGTAGATCTCTGATAGCGCAGGCGGCAGGTGAAGTGTGTGACACAACATTCGTGTTGAGAGTCGCGCTCGGCGCAAGGTGCGCTTGAATCTTGTAAGGGCAACGTAGACCATATCATTGTGCGATCCCGTCACCTGTAGATTCGACTTGATGCCTTTGACACTGCCAGCCGATTCATTGTGGACTTGAACGAAGTGCGAAGCAGGGCTACCCCAAAGATATGGTATGAAGGTCGCATAGTAGGCTTTTGAGACCAGACATAGTTTCACCAATGAAGCTGTGTTCAGATAGGGTGGGAGAAGGTCCAACATGCTAGGATTTATGTTGTTGTAGGAAGGGGGTATGTCCTCCATCTGTTATTGTTTTCAACTGTTCCCAACTATCTCTCGACATCTCGCATTATGACTGCGTTGTTACTCCAGTCGAGAGAGGCATACGGACGAGGACTGCTACTGGGCGGGGTTCTGGATCTTGGGTTTTCAATCAGTCTTTCATTCGGCCCCACGGTTGAAGAAACCGCAAACAAAATAGACGTTGGCAGAACAGCAAGGTTGGATATGGTGGGAAGGCAAAAGGAGTCATTTCTAGCGAAAGTGAGGCTTCATCATTCAGCGCAACATCCAACTCATGCGAGCATGTGGTCTGCCTTGCTCGAACCCTGCAGCAAATGCTGCCGCCGCGGGAGCGGAGAAGATGCAATTGGCTGAAGATTGTGGTGCTGGTGCAACTCTTCCATAGCTGATCTGCACGCTAGAGACCTTCCAGAAACCTTCCGAATAGGGACGCTTTGTACAGCTGACTTGATCACATGCACTTTTCTATTCTCAATCGTTTACCATTAGATTTTATTTCATCGTCATGAGCTGCACGAGCGAGAAAATAGGGTTGCATCCACCGTACGCATTGTATGTGAAGGCAAAGTGCCGATCATGAGTTCCGAGTACGTCACCGAAAGGCAGTGCCAGGTTGGCCGATCTGCGGCTATCCCACGGGCTGTGACAGTCTCATTCTTCAAAGGTCAAACAACCAATTCGTGGAAATGAACCCTGTGAGGAGATACAGCAAGCTTGTTAAATCAGGGATGAGGTTGTGAATTGTAGGTGATTGGATGTTTGTTCACAAAAGTGTCTATTGTCACAAGCCCAAATGTTGTAGGAATACCTTCACTCTCCTTGAAATGGCCTTTCACGTGCTCACCCTCGACATGATTTTCATGCGGTTAGTCTAGCTTTTCATCGGCTTTTCAAGGATTACCGCTCTATCTCTGCACCATTGACATCAATTCGTCTTGAGGCCTATCAATCTGTTGTGAAAAGGAAATGGAGGGAGGCAAAGCAGAAGACTTTGTTTTCAAAGAACACAGCCGCTCTTCAGCGGATGAGACGACGGTTGTGCAATCTCGGCAGGCCTCCCGTGAGACGATCGTCAAAGACGGCGAATCAGAAACCAAAGTCAGCATTGTGCGAGCACATTTCCCCACAAAATATGACAATCAAATCGAATATACTGGGGAGGACGAGGAAGATAGCACCGATGAAGAGCAAGCAATGGTCAACCAGCAGTTGCAATCAGAACTCGGAGCATACATCAAACAAGCTCGACAGACCAGCAAAGTGGTGAAGCATAAGACAGAGAATGCTACAGTGGAGGAAAGCTATCGCGCAACATGGTCTCGTAGCTCTACAGAAACGCCGGATTCTCAAGTTGTCCAGTCGTGCGAAACTGATCAGTTCATGCTCCCGACCAGTCCGCAAAACAAGAGCATAACCTCCGACAAGCGATTTTCTATCATGTCTCCTCGACAGAAACGCAGAGAACGACGCAAGCAGCTGAGACGTCAGCTAGAGCAATTCCGCTAAGGAAATGGAGGATGTGAGATCCCTAATGAGATTGGGCTGAAGCATACTAAGCAAGAGGTTTTTGCGAAACACGCTCTTCTTCCGCGAAGACGTATCAGTATAAAAACCCATCTAGTGCATGGAAAGAAAATGCAGCATGGAACGTCCAAGGTAGTCGCATCAACGTTGGGGGACGGGAGCACGCCTCAATAACCAATTCTTTTGGTCTTTGTTTGGTCTAGCCTGGAGCGATCGTGGTGTGGCTGAACCAGGAAAAAACGTGGCAGTTCATGTCGCAGAACAAATGAAATGACGTCGCGCATCTTCGTTCTAGTGATGTTCTTTTGATCGAACCCAGTTGCATACCACCTTAGACCTATTGATATCGAATCTTCTAGAACGCTTCACCACACGCGTAATCGAAAACTTCGAGGATTTCGGACGTATATTCCGTAACAAACACGTTGCGAGTCGTCAAGCTGGCAGAACAAATTCTCTTTTGGCCTCCGCACCCCGTCAAGCCCCTCGATTCAGACACAGTACGACACGCTTAGCAAACTAGTCTACTACCGGGCCAGTTGTGGATTGAGAAATACCAAAAGCATCCCGCACTCCTTCACCGACTCATCTACAACATGTCGACCGCATTTCTTTCGTCTGACGACGACCAGCTCGAACCTACTCTTCAGAATTTGATAGACCAGAAGACGCTTCGATGGATATTCGTTGGCGGAAAGGGTGGTGTAGGGAAGACAACAACATCATGCTCTCTAGCAATACAGATGGCCAAGCATCGCAAATCCGTCCTACTGATCTCGACCGACCCAGCACATAACCTGTCCGATGCCTTCTCCCAGAAGTTTGGTAAAGACGCCCGACTCATCGAAGGCTTCACCAACCTTTCGGCCATGGAAATCGATCCAAATGGCAGCATAAACGACCTGATTAGTGCAGGTGGGGATGAGGCACAGGATGCAATGGCAGGTCTCGGAGGCATGGGCGGCATGATGCAAGATCTAGCATTCAGTATACCTGGCGTCGACGAAGCCATGTCGTTCGCCGAAGTCCTCAAGCAAGTCAAGTCACTCTCTTATGAGGTCATCATCTTCGACACTGCTCCTACAGGCCACACACTTCGCTTTCTACAATTTCCTACCGTCCTCGAAAAGGCTCTCGAGAAGCTCTCACAACTTTCAACACAGTTTGGACCCATGGTAAATTCCATGCTTGGTGGCCGGCTACCAAACGGCCAAAGCCTCGATGACATAACCGCGAAGATGGAGTCTCTACGAGCTACCATTGCTGAAGTCAACCAACAATTCAAGAACGCCGATATGACAACATTTGTCTGCGTCTGTATAGCAGAATTTTTATCTCTTTATGAGACAGAGCGAATGATCCAGGAACTGGCGGGTTATGGCATTGACACTCACTGTATTGTGGTCAACCAACTAATCTTCCCCAAGAAAGACCAGAACTGTCCTCAATGTGGTGCAAGACGGGCTATGCAGAAGAAGTACTTGGACCAAATAGAGGAGTTATACGATGAGTTCAACGTGGTAAAGATGCCGCTGTTGACGGAGGAGGTAAGAGGAGTCGAAAGGCTGAGGGGTTTCTCGGAGATGTTGGTGACGCCGTTTGAGCCACCGCAGTGATCTTATCAAACGGCAAGTTTGTTGTGCATGAGGTATGAGCAATGAGATAATATTTGGATCCATAAGCACGTAGCTGTTACCCAGCAGTGCATGAAGCAGCAAATAGATGTACATTTCCTGGGGCGTCATGCTCTGATACAGGTTTGCATCTCATCACTATCAATCAATGCTCTGCCTTGCGCTTCGCCATTAAGCCTCCACCTAATAAATAATGTGTAGAATCAAGGCTATTGCCATCGTTGACCTGGTCGCGTACATCGAGTCTTTGTGTTGGCGTTCTCTAGGAGCCTGGGAGTTACCTCGCATGTCGCAGATAATATTCAGATGATGGTTAGATTTTTGACCATTTTCAAAAGGTGAACTGCTCGAGGCTGCACTAGTCCAACTCCACCAGTTGTTCACTGCGAGGTTCCGATACACGTCACGCTGACATAACGCTACTGTTGCCCATCGTTCCTGCCTGCCAACAATCAATAAGTTGCGCTCATCACAAAAAGCATAACTAATGTTGCTAGTAACAATACTATTGTCGACATTGATACCTATAACCTCCTTTCTCTTCCTCTGCGACCGCTTCATGTTACAAGAACCACGTAAACGCAAGTTGAGGTGGATGACCGACACCGATACCGACAATTCAAGTACCAGTCTTGCCGGTGCACTGTGCCCTATGGCCGTTAATGATCAAGTCTTCAAGCTCCTTGATCTACCGCCGGAACTGCTTGCTCAAGTGGTCTTCAATTTGGACATTAAGTCGGCTAAACAAGTCAGATTGACATGCTCGCTACTGAAAGAATTTGCTGAGCCACGGCTTTTTGAAAGATTCCGTATCCTTCATGGTATCAAGGCCGAGGAACTAGCATGTCTTCTCGCTCGAGACTCGCGTAGAGCAGCCTTTCTACGGTCCGTCCTTGTGTCTACTAAGTATGGTGAGGACAAAGGCTTGGAGACCTTCCCGTTGGATCTCCGAAAGATGCACAACCTTGAGGAGCTAATCCTCGAAACCCCAGATTGCAATTCAAAGCAGCCAGAAGACAGAATCTCTTGGATTCGCCTACAGAAGGGGTATGAAGACATATTCCGTCAATCTTCAGTAGCAATTCCGCAAGCGCAGCGGATCCTTCCTTGCCTGGAGACATGCACGATGCATTTCGTCGATGAGGTGGTCTCGCTTTACCCATTGACGAAGTATTCGAGCATATTTTTGCACCCTACTCTCAAATCTCTCACACTGTCGTGCGCTTGCACCGACAAACCTGAGAGAATACTGGCGGACTATCGCCAGTACAAGCATACGACCGCGCTTGAGCATTTACACCTTGAAGAATGCGATATCGAACCCGACTCTCTGGAAATCCTTCTTAAGTTTCCCAAAGAACTCAAATCTCTCAAGCTCAGTGAGGGCATCCGCTACGATGATAGTCTTGCAACACGACGTAGCAGAATGCATGGAAACGTCAATCCGAGTCTGCTCTCCCGTGCCATCACGCAAGCCACTGGCAACAGCCTCGAATCATTATCTCTGGCACTAGGCTACCAGGAAAGAAATGACCGGACGATTCTTCGCCCGGGACGCTTCCTTGACTTTACGAACATGTCTGCTCTGAAGACACTGGGCATTTCAATCTCTACATCACGGCTGATATTCCCACGCCACCAGTGTGATCATAGCACATACCGCCGACTACCGCCAAGTCTCGAGACTCTTCGTGTGTTTTCAATACCACTTCTTACCCCATTTATGAACCGACGAAGACCTCACATACCATTTCAAACCTGCCTAATTAAGGAAAAGGCCGCGCATGGTGCCCCCAACCTCAAACACGTCATCTGGGCATACGAATATCAAGCTCCCGGCAGCCGAAGTCAGTTCGGCCTTGCACGCCGGCGCGGACCAGATGTGATTGAGCGGATGATCTCAGCATCGAAGGAGTATATTGTGGATTTGTGCAACAAAAACTACCATATCTATCAGTCTCACGATGTGCGATTGAGTGTGGAATGCGACATCACACCTCGGGGATTCATTCCGCCGTACCTATATCCGGAGGACAAACCAACAACAGAGCCTCTGTGGGACTCGTTGCAGCCGCCGCTGGAAGCACAAATTTACATGCACAGAGCACAAAGAGCAGCGAGAGCGGCATTGATGGGATCACATGCCACCAACGTGGAAGTAGCTGGCTCCATAGGTGGGAGCATAGCTAGTGTTGCAACGCAGACGAATGATGATGACAGTGGTGAAGAGGATGACGAAGACGGAGACGATGATGATGATGACGATGAAAATATGCAGTTGCCGCCACAGGCGCAAGAGTTGTTTGAGCTGCTGATGATGCAGGCTGCGCCGCCTCTCCAGCCATGAAGCGCATGTTGGCAGATTCGGTATTCACAGGAGCACAAGGAAGGGATGGATGAATGGATGAATGGATGAATGGACGCCTATACTGATGTACAGCAAAAAGGGGACTACTTGATTTATGGTCAAATCCTCTAGTGTCCGCGCGGATATACACTAGAGTTCATGCATAAATTTGACGCTAAAAATTTAATATGGAAGTTGCGCATCTCCAACTCTGACTTAATAGTCCCTTTGCCTTGTACAACTCAACATCTATCGCATCTACTCCGTTGCTTTCATCAAAAACTCCTTTCTGGACGCCTGTACTATCTAAGTTCTTCCTGCCTGAACAACCAAGATGCTCGCACTTCGATCGTTGGCTCGAGCCCTTCCACGGGCGGGTTTCCGAGCAGCCCCCATTCGCACAGCACAGAGACAGATCACCATCTCACGGCCAAGCATATTATCGAGAGCAGTCCCATATAAAGCGTTCTCGACTACAAGAGTATGGAGGGAGCCAGCTGGCGATTGTAAGCAAGCAAATACCACCGACTTGGATGGCGAACTGACATTTTGCAGCTGATGTTGAACTGTCTGCGAAGCTGAACCATGAACGAGAACTGGAAGTTGCTAGCAGAGATTCTGCAGCTCTGCCGCAAGACCTTGAAGACTTCCTAGCCGATGCACAATTCACGGTATGGACACAGAATGAAGGAGGTGGTCCTACAATATTGACTGTGTGCACAGATCCAAGATCAACCTGGCACAGAGAACATCGTCCTAACTAAGAAATTCGGCAATGAGACGTACGATTCCCAATGATACCGAGCTCCCACAACAACTAACTCCGTCTTTTTAGCATCCGCGTTGAATGCTCCATCGCCGACATGAATGCCGAACAGGAATTAGACGAATTAGACGAAGACGACGCCTTCTCCGATGAGCCAGAACACGATCCTACATCTGCTGGCCGTCGCACAATCAACCAGGCTCGCCCTGGCAGCGGCCGCATCGATGTCGCCCCTGAAGATTCCCTTGCTCCTTCCGACCGTGGCGATACCTCTGAGGCCATCGACTCCCCCAGCGAACTCAACGCCTTCCCCCTCAACCTCTCGATCACTATTGACAAGGGTGGCGTCGGCGCCACCAATATCATCGCTGAAGCCCAGGACGGCGAGGTCACAATCGAGTATGTTCACTATTTGCCAAGAGCAGAGTTGATTGACCCACGGACAACGGAGGCGGCCAAGGAGGCGCAGAGTGTGTATCGAGGCCCACCGTTCAGCCACTTGGACACGGAGTTGCAGGCCATGTATGAGAACTACGTGAGAGAACGAGGGGTGAACGAGCAGCTGGCCTGGTTCCTGACACGGTATATTGATTATAAGGAGCAGAGGGAGTATGTGTTGTGGCTGGAGAGTAAGTTTCATGACGTTTCTACGAAGATGAGATGATGCTAACCTGTTTCCAGACATGAAGAAGTTCGTTGATGCTTGAGTGTAACACTACAGACAAGGCGATAGTCTCACTATATAATCTCTCCACTTCATGAACCTGCGTTACTACAGATGGATATCAAAATGCACCTCGGGCAGTTGGTTGCGTGTACAATAGACAGAGAACAAACAAGGGGGGAGAGACTGGCCAGAATTGAGTGTCCAATAGTGACTCGAGCGTGTGCAGTCCAGCTAACCAGGTATCTGGAAAAGATCTTGGAGAACGAACCTTGACTGCTCAGTGTGTAGGATTATCAAAACACAATTTGCAGTTTATCAATGTTTCTCCATTGCAATGTTAACTGTTGCTCGTGCCTAGAGTGTCATAGTACATAGCCCAGATGCTTAGCTAGTCCTTGTTCCGGTCCATCAACAAGCTCTTACTTCGAAGGTTATCTCACGGCTATTGGCCTTCTCTCCACCATGGGTCATAGGCTAGACACTGAGATCCGCATGGTATTAAGGGCGATAAGGCATGCCGTTAGTCTCGGCATCGCTGCTTGACAATCTTGCCTGGTTACTCCATACGAACTTACATGATTTCGTCCAAGTCACACATCTCTACTATCACGAACATTACATGACACTTGCCACAGATCAGCTCAATACTTGCCAATAATGCATGTCGCAACTCCTGGATCGCAGGAGGAACTGCTGGTAAAGAGGACGGACGCTCTCCGTACACAAAATATTGAGGTTCAACGGACAATATATGAAACAGTAACAGTGAATATTGTCTGGAGCACGCTAGAGCCGATCTGTCAAACTGGCTTCTAGGCGGCGAACGGAGTAGTATCGGGTCACTCCCGCCTCGCTAATCCTTATTGTGGCCATTACCGTGAGCATCTTCCTTACTGCGGTTACCCGATCTTGGTTAATTCGCTCATATGCGACGCTCCTTGAGCAAGTACCGGCTTAGGAATGTACTCGCCGATGTACTACTTGGGGCAAAAACATGCGCCAATTGCGAGCACCTATTAAACTGTCATTTTGGATGTGCATGTACAAGTTGGGTTCAGATTGTTTGCATCGAAGTGCTAAATCGAAGATGAAACAAATCAAAAGAAAACAAAGTGAGAAGAAAGTGAAAGTAACAGCGTCAGAGCTTGTGAGGCGGTCTTGAGTATCGTTTTCGCGGATGGTGCCAAATCACGCAGCAAAAGTAAGTTGTGACTGGCATCCGCAGCAGAGCGAAAGTACGAGTACAGTGGATGCTTTTCTACCCTGAAGGAACTTCCCCTGCAGCACGTTGAGAGATACGCATTCGCTTATTCAGCCACGTACCCGTTCGATGGATTGCAGAAGCAAACAAGCCCGAATCTGGACTGGCGTCACCCCTAAGCCCGAAAACCGATGTTTTACCTAGATCAAATCCGGCACTTATCTAACTCAGGTGCCGTTTTCTTGAAGAGTGATTCGTTAGCGGTAGATCGTCGGATGCTAGCGGAAACGTAAGGAATCTCGCCCGACTTCGTCGGTATAGATTCGGGAAACTCTCGATTCGTGAAATGTGATTGGTATGCGGAAACTGTGCAACCAACTGCTCGACCAATCAGCTAGAGTGTACTCAGTTTTCGAATGCAGACCGATAAAGTCGACGGGTATTTGGCGACCCAACCATTTCAGGTGCCGTGAACCCGACCATATCTTTGGGATGTGACACTGTGAACAGGGTATCGGTTACCTGCATATGCGGTATCAAAGTATGAATCGAGAACCTGCATGGGCTTTACACATCCTCATCGGCCGAAAATGATCTTTTACGACAAAACCATCGTGCTTGCCATCTACTAATGTTCAAACCTCTCTTCTTACGACAACAAACAACAGACACTATGACTGGCTTCTCGTTAGGCTTGGTCCGCCGTTCGCGGAATTCATCACCAAGACGTGACAGCGAAACCTCGATACCACCACCTCCTTCCGGTAAAGTGCTTCGCTACTTTCTAAACCTTCCGTCATCAATTCTCGACCTCATCTGTGTCTACCTCGAAGATGAAGACCTCAAGAACTTTAGCCTGACCTCCTATGCCATCCTCGACAAAGTGGAGCTGACAAGGGAACTTGCGCCCAGGTTTCGTGTTTTCAACCTGAAATCGGTAAACCAGGTGAATCTTTCTCATCGAATATCGCATGATTTAGTCCATTTAGAAACGACACCCTCCTATCCTCGGGATCGTCCATACCTACTACCAGAAAAGGATCATCTTCCGGAATATTCCCAACTTACGCAAGCTGCTTACCATAATGCCTTTCGTACACAGCGGGTGGGCTTGCCAATCACGGTGCAAGCGTGGATCTGTCCACATATCGGCTGCACGGCGACTGAAGCATTTGCACTTCGAAAACAACGACCGTTAAGCCAAGGCCTTCCACGAGACACAACGCCGGCATGTTGTCCATTTCCGAAGTGCTCCTTGTGGGCTCGGCATGCACTTGTGGAGACTGTAGATGACACGCGCGTGTTCGAACTATGCTCAGTCATCAAGGTCTGCCGTTACAGGTGCCAGAGTGTTTCACAGGCCCGGCAGGTCTTGGCAACAGGAAGGAACAAGAACATCTTAAATCGAGCAATACATCAGCTTCACATACCTGTTTGCTCACATTTGCTGCTGAGCGATGATGCGGTGCACCAACCGTATGATCCTGCCGATGTCGCCATACTTGACGCACACACCGCCAGCACAGCCACGAATACGCTAGAAAAGTTGGAGCAGGATCTTGATAGGCATAGCTGCGAAGACTGCCGGTCAGCAGGAACGTACACCACCTGGGGTTTCATAGCACGGTATGTGTCTGACGCGACAGGTAGCTGGCTAGATGTAGAGCTGATGCTCTGTCGACCTCTCTACGATGCTCAAGCCGTCGGTTCGCCAAGAGGTGTCCATTGGAGACACCACACGACACGTTTCCCACAGTCATTGGATTTTGTGGATAGCTGGTGGAAATGGGCTGAAGTAGTCGCTGAAGACGGGTTTGACTGGAGGGCACGACTGCCGGCACAATTCCTTCTTCGAAGTCAGGGACAACTTGCTGATTTTCCCGCACGGCCTCCAAGATATGATCGACTTGTGAAGGCTGAGAAGTTGAAGGCAGTAAAAGCTTCAAGGTGGAGATCGCGACAGATTCTCGGGATTGCATAAATGGATAACTTATCATCATCGACAAAGATCTGGTAGGATGACGCTTACTGGAAACAAATAGCAACGGTAACGAATACGAGAGGCCGTAACTCGTATCGCTGACACAAAGAGCCGGCATGCTCAGGTGCGGAAGCAACATGCTCTCATTTTAATTCTGCTTTGGATGAGCCAAACGGCCACTTTGATGAAGCAGCCTATGACCTCGGCTCTTAGGCATGACTTTTGTCCGATATGTGGGGGAAGTCGTCTTGAGCTGCATTGTGCATAGCACTTGTGGCAGCCTCAATAACAGAAAAAAGAATAAATCGTCATCACCAACCTCTACGAAATACGGTCTTATGATACGCAATGGATATCATTGACCCAAACAAAGTTATTGGAATGTAGCGAAGCAGTCAAAATGAGAGACTTAACCCAAGTTCTCTTCATTCTGTAAATAACCCACCAATCGCATAAGACACGGCAGTGTGCCAATACCTTTGATGCAACTTCGTGTTCCTTGCTGGTCTTGCTCGCATTCAGGCTCCATTCATCCATGGTTCAAACCTTCCCACACAGGTATATCAAACCACCGTCCTGAGCTGATTGTGGTCCTGTATGCTTTACTATCTAAGAGCTACGAAATTGCACTTCAACCACTGGTTTAGAGTATTCGTCAGGCGCATTCTCCTCACCAAAGGTTGAACACCAACCCACGATATCGCAATGCTTCGACTTATCGGCCTCGTCATATTCGCTCCAGTCCTTTTTGTCCTTTACGCAGCGGCCAAGTCATATTATAACGCTTGGCAATATGATCGCAAAGCTGCAGCTATGGGCTGCAAGCCGACTCATCTTAGACCGTTCAAGTATCCCGGCGGTATCGATATGATTACTCGAATTTTCAAAGCAGATAAAGAGCACAAGGTGCCCACCGAGTTCGATCGCATCTTTTTGGAGCTGGGTGGTAAAACCACTTGGAGACAGTATTTTTTCGGTCAGCTCATCTTCCTCACGATGGAACCAAAGAACATTCAAGCCCTGCTTGCAACACAGTTCAAGGACTTCGAGTTAGGTCCTATGAGGCGTGGCAATTTCTTCCCTATGCTCGGCAACGGTATCTTCACAGCAGATGGTGCCGAATGGAGTCACGCTCGAGGTCTTCTTCGGCCACAGTTTGCAAGAGATCAAGTTGGCCAGCTCGATCTTGAGGAACGGCATGTGCAAGACATGTTCCGACACCTACAAGTTACATCAAATGGATGGACTAATGAAGTCAACCTTCAGCCCATCTTTTTCCGATTGACCCTTGATTCTGCAACTGAATTCTTGTTCGGCGAAAGTGTACACTCCCAGTTATCTGCTCTTCCCGCAGGCACGATTGAGAAGGATCGGCTTTCAACCAGCATTGGTCTTGATCTTGCCGAGGTCGCTCGTGCTTTCGATCGGGCCACCCACATGCTTGGCAAGCGAGCTCGTTTTGCCGAACTCTACTTTATTTACAACCCGAAGCAATTCCGGGATGACTGCAAGCTGGTTCATAAGTTCGCAGATTATTATGTTCACCGAGCCTTAGCCAAGGACCTTTCAACAGAGCTCGAGAAGGGCGATGCCAAGCAAAGATATGTATTTCTTGACGAGCTGGCCAAACAAACCAGAGACCCTGTCGAGCTTCGATCTCAGTTGCTGAACATCTTTCTCGCTGGTCGTGACACTACTGCAGGGTTGCTTGGATGGGTCTTTTGGGTCCTTGCACGGCATCCTGACATATTCGACAAACTCCGGGCCACCGTCATTGAAATGTTCGGCACATATCACAGCCCGAAAGAGATCACTTTTGGAGGTCTGAAAGATTGCACTTACCTGCAACATGTTATGAGCGAGACGCTTCGACTATACCCTTCTGTTCCGATCAACTCCAGACGCGCAGTAAAGGATACCTCAATTCCTCTTGGTGGTGGTCCAGATGGTACCGAACCAGTCTTCGTTCCCAAAGGTACACAAGTCGACTACAGCGTCCACGTCATGCACCGTCGCAAAGACCTGTGGGGCGAAGATGCCCTCGAGTTCAAGCCTGAGCGATGGCAGGGTCGAAAGGTTGGCTGGGAGTTCCTGCCATTCAATGGTGGCCCCAGGATCTGCTTGGGCCAGCAATTCGCACTCACTGAAGCCGGCTATGTGATTGTGAGACTGTTGCAGAAGTTTGACAAGATTGAGAACCTAGATTCGATACCAGAGAACGACCCGCAATTCCAGTATAGCGTTACCACCGCACCATGGCAGGTACCACTCAAACTGAGGGAGGCTAAGGAATAAGTCACGAGCGTAATGTTAGGAACGAAGAAAAGTGCTGTACTGCTGGATTATGTAACACCATTTTAGCTAACGCAACTCGAAATAACCAAGCGAGACATTTAGATCTTTTGCCAAAATTTGTCGCAACTTGTACATCTGTATCTCTGACCTCCACTGCATCTGCCTCGATCTTTCCTTTTCCTTCTTGCTTTATGGTGGCTTTCCGCCATCGCATGCCTTATGTGCTTTAGTATTCTGAACCGTTACCCACGTCCCTTGGCCCAATCAGAACAAGACAACGACTACATTCTGCCAACTGCTTTGTTGAACTCTCGAATCACGAAAGACGTATGAGTAGTGAGTGGTCTCTCACAGCTCGGGCAGCAGCATAAAAACAGGGACGTCTGCTTCTCAAGACGCTTCTCACTACAAGTTACAAGCACCCATCACCCATCTTGGGATAAAAAGTCGTTGGTTGTGCTGACTCCATTGATATTATCTCCTGGCAATGGCGCATCCGTTCCTGGTGCGGGAGACGACTGTGTAGTTTTATGTTGAATTCAAAGGGTAACCAAGGGACACTGTCAGAATAGCTAGCCTCCTTTTCACCATGTCTGTTGCTGCTGCCACTCTATTCTCATCGTTTGTGGGTATTGGGTATGACTGAAAGTATAAAGGAAGGCGTTATTGGGCTGGAAATGCTGATACATACTACTGGGATAGAGATCACTTTGTCGCGTTGTTCAAGACCTTGGTAGTGCTGCCTTGAAGAGAGTAGAAGAAGTGAGCATCCCTAACAACATCCATACTCAGAGAGCCTCGGCTGCCATCATGGAAAACATGCCCTATGATTGTGCATGACGAATCAATCGTGCAAGCCACGCTCAAGCGTAACCTAAGGCCGATCAACTCTGTAAATTGTTTCCGCAACGTTGAAGTAGCCTTCATACTCGACCTCTTCATCCTCAAGATCATAGTGATAATGCCCACCGCGGCCACCAGCGCCAAAGCAATGCGTATGCTCAATCCTCAAGCCCATCTTGTCGCCAGGATCGGCACTATGCAAAACCGAGAGACACACGATCTCATCACCCGTACCGGCACCCTTCACGCTGAAGTCGTGGAAAGTGAGCCAGTCATTGACTTGGTCGCGCGACTTGAAAGGCATTTGGTCAGCGGGCGGGAAGTCGGGCATGACATGGAACTTGGCTTTGCCGCGCTTGATGACGAAGACGCCGCCGAGAGACACTGGCTGCTCGTCGCCGAAGCGGTCGTGCAGTGCGAAGCGGATGACGTCTGTGAAGGATTTGGTCGACCCTGTGCGTTTTCGTGCCGTGATCTTGAGAACTGGGCCGCTCTGACCGGAGGAGCCGAAGAGGTTCATCATTAGAGCGCAATCTGTGGATGGGCACTTCTCGCACACCACGACTTTTGAGCTGGTGCTCGAGGACGGCATGTCGATCTTTGTGTAGTGGGTGAGGTTGGTCACGTTCTCGAAGCCGTCTTTCCAGCTGAGGTTTGGGGCGAGCTCCGAGTTTTGACCTACGATGTGGAATGGTCCGGCACCGGCGCCGATTAGCATGCCTTGGGCAGGGGACATTTGCATGTGGTCCTTGGCTATCTCAGTCATTGAGTACTTCTTGTCTAGAAGCGGTCGAGGGAAGAGGTTCGGCTGGCCTCCGATATCTGCGATGATGGGGCTGCCTCCAAGGCCTTGACTCGCAAGTCGAAAGGGAGGGTTTCGTAGGTCGGGACATTGTGTGACCTCAATTGTGGCAGAAGCATAGGTGGATGTAAGAGCTGGCTTGATCGCTTCAACAACAGCGTCAAGGGTTGGAGGGTTAAGCTTGTATGTGTTGCAGAGCATATTGCCAGTTCGAGGATTGGTGTTTGAGCTATTATTGGTTGTGTCCGATCTCGGCTATAGCGGGCAATATCTAAGTTGCAGCACGAACACTAGGTAAGGAATGTGATACTGGCTGTCAGTTACACAGGCAACAATAACATCACAGTCGTGGCCAGCATTTTTGTATCTAACTTACCGTTTCTATGATCAACTCAGTAGCAGTCTTCTGCATCTCCAGTTCCAGTGAGGGGAGTGCCTCGGAGAAGGCCGGCGAGGTTGGCGTAAGCAAGTGTGCTTGAATCAAGTACTTGGACGATCTCCCCTCTGTCAGAACGACCTTGCAAAACGTATGTGATATGGTGAATTTACCACGCCATAGAATAAAGAGGATGTCCTCCAGATAAACCTTTTGAGCAGTGTGATCTGGATGTGGAACCAACAATACAAAACCTCACTCTCGGATGAAGAAACATCAGTTTATAATCTGTTCAACAATTGATTTCTTGTTGTAACGAAATAGGGATTTGAAATCCCTGCCGTTGCCAAACATTGGCGTTGTGACATCGAATATGCTGAACAGACTGAAAGAGTAGGTGCATAAAATGATCTTAGTCCACTCGCAATGCTCGCAGGTGAACAAAAGGCAGATCGTTCGTCCCAGAAGTATCATGGTGTACACAACGAGCTTGGATGGGAAGGTTGTGCGCACCATTGAGGTGTACATTAAAAGTCAGAATCAGAATTCAATCGTTTTCCTCGCACAACAAGAACGAGGAAAAGGACCAAGTGCTTTGGGAAGAGATGGCAATATCAATTCCACACGCTTGATGGCATATCATAATAATAAGTCCCTGCGAATAATGTCAAGCCAGCCCAACTCTACCACGTACTCATGAAGCATTTTCCCTACCCATACGTGCCAATCATCTTCGTCATAACCGAATACGATCATCGCTGAGTAGTACTCATAGTATCTAGGATAGAATGCTGAAGACTCCCAATCGATAACAAACGGAGTGCCGTCATTCCTGATCATAATGTTCTTCCGTTGGAGATCGTTGTGTGTGAAAACGGAGGAATGGCTACTAAGAACCCTTGGTAGAACTCTCTGAAGATACTTACCCTTCTGCAGGTAGCATTTTTTTGTGGTGTCTTTGCACGATGGCTTCGCTAAATTGGCTTTCTGTCTTAAATGGACCACATATGCATTTTTGTTCAGCACTTCGATTGCCATGAAGATTTGATTAAAGTAGGTTCGTCTTCCCAACTTGCCATAGTAGCCCTGTGCCGG
The DNA here is from genome assembly GCA_030247915.1 of Neophaeococcomyces mojaviensis. NCBI lineage: Eukaryota > Fungi > Ascomycota > Eurotiomycetes > Chaetothyriales > Neophaeococcomyces > Neophaeococcomyces mojaviensis. The sequence continues at coordinate 166,360 of JAPDRQ010000038.1, forward strand.
GATTCGACGAGATTTTCACCTTTGCCGACTTGTTCAAAATCTTCCACTGTGATATCAAGTTTCCGCTCGGAATATATTCTACGATGATATACCTGACATCCTGGACGACAGCTGAACTTCCGTGCTTCCCAAACGCGCCAACTGCAGAATTTTTGGTTAGAATAGGTTTTGATCAAGCCAGGGCTGTAAGGAGGATTGCGTAGTTGCGTCCAGACTCTTGATCCAGAGCATATACGCCAGTAGACATTTGTCCATGCGGCCACAAAGCTCGCTAGGTGCCATCGTCACACGCTTGAGGCGCACCGATAAGCAGAAGTTAATTTCTGGCAGGCAGTATAGTATAGTATTGGCACCAAGGCTAACAAGTGATGTTGATGACAGGTCCGCTCGAGCCTCTCTAATACGTGATCGTACACGGAGCACCAGTGGTCAGTTTTTTGCCTTTAACTGCCATAGACACATCGATTGGTTCGTCTAGAAATGCTTCATTTCGATTGAGAGCGTAAGTGACCACTGAAATTGAAGGATTTCCACAACCTTGAGCAGATTGTTAGTTGATTGAGTACGTACTCGTCATATCTTAACCAGCGGTCTCTTTATGGTGGTTACAGTGAAACGATGAAGATGAAAACAAACCGGAAAATAATTTGTCCGACCTCAACTGACTCATGCATTCTTGTATCCAACTCACTGATTTTCATCGAATAGTGTGAACTTCCATATACCTAACAATTATCTACTACAAAACGCCGTCGTCATGCCCCCAAAACAATCCAATGCCAAGGGCAAAGGCGACGAAACAAAGGAAGATCCGCTCCAAGCTGTTGTTGTCGCAGACACGTTTGAGGCGAAATTTGCGCCATTCTCACTGGAGCGGCCTCGATGTCTGATATCACTTGCTAATACGCCATTGATCGAGTACACTTTAGAGTATCTGGTCAGCGCTGGAGTACAAGAAGTCTTCTTCTATGCTGGAGCTCATATCGAACAAGTCGAAACCTACCTCAATGCATCGAAATGGCTATCGAGTTCGTCACCCTTCAGAAATTTTACTCTGTTACGTTGCATGGCGACATCAGTGGGTGATATTATGCGAGATCTGGACCAGAAGCAGCTGATTAGTGGCGATTTTATCTGCGTAAGCGGTGACGTTATCTCTGATTTCCCTATGGGCAAAGCGCTCAAGGCCCATAAGCTCCGGCGAGAGAAGGACAAAAATGCCATTATGACCATGTTGTTACGTGAACGAAACGATAGCGATCATCGACATCGGGATCAGACGATACCGACGTTTGTCATAGATCCCACTAAAGACAGATGCTTACACTACGAAGAGAGCCTAGCTGAAGCCCGTTTCGGTGCTCACATTGATCCTGAGATGCTGAAGACTGCAGAAGTTGATATTAGACAAGATTTGGTTGATTGTCGGATCGATGTTTGCACTCCAGATGTACTGAGTTTGTGGTCCGACAACTTCGATAACCAGAAACCGCGCAAAGACTTTTTATTTGGTGTGCTCAAAGATTACGAGTTAAACGGCAAGACCATACATACGTACATTATCGATGGGTATTATGCCAATCGAGTCGAAGATCCAAGTGCCTATGCAACAATCAGTCATGATCTGCAGCACGGTGTTGCAAGTTCACTCATGCTTACAAACAATATCTCGGGAACACGGTTCAAGCGGTTACGCAACAATATCGCGAAAGAAGACGATGTGATCATCCAGCGGCCGGCTCGCCTCGATCACGGGACCATTGCTGGCGGAGGCACGAGTATTGGAGCTGGCACAAACATACGGAAGAGTATTCTTGGTCGAAGTTGTCAGATCGGAAAGAAGACTGAGATTGATTCAGCATTTCTATGGGACAATGTCATCATCGGCAGCAATACCAAGGTCACCAGATGTATCATTGGTAGTGAAGCATACATTGGCGATAATTGTGTCGTTGAGGAAGGTGCGCTTATCTCATTTGGGGCTAGAATCCCTGCTGGCACACATGTCACTGCTGGAAGAAGAATCACTGCATCCTCGACGTTTAGCATGACCGACGATGGAAAGAACGAAGCACATGACGATATTGACGACAGCGATGAAGAAGACCAGGACTATGATCCGCAATGGGCACGATCAATGTACCAGAAGGCAGACTTTGCCGAGTCTTTACCCTCATTAGCATCAGACGCATCAGAAGTCTCAGAATTGATATCGAGAGAAGGTTCCCGAAGCCAAAGTTTCGCTACACATAACTCGGACGATGATGGCTTCGACCGATTCCAGCACGATACAGCGGCCATATTGGTACAACGCATGCAAGAAGGCCGACACGTTGATGACATGCAAAGTGAATTGATGGGTCTGCGATTTAGTGGTGGCGCAGATGGCACACAGGTACAAAAGGCAGTTGCGACTGCACTGACCAAGCACATCAACAACGAGGTAGGATCAGGAGCATCTCCAGAAAAGGCCACACGGAAAACACTTGAGAAGTATCGACATCTGATTAGAAGACCCAATGCTGAGCAGACGACAGAGGAACAGGTTGTGTTCCTGCTGGAAGCTCAAAGTGACCTGGCGAAAAGGACAGATGGAGGAAGGATTATGCCATTCTTAGTCAAGGATTTGTATGATCTTGAGGTGTTAGAAGAAGAATCGTTTACTGCTTGGTTCGAGGACGAGCGATCGAAAGAGGTTGACATAGTTGCGACAAGGGACGCCGCGAAGCCATTCATAGACTGGCTTGCGAGTGCAGACGATGAAGACAGCGAAGAGGAGGATGAAGAGGATGAAAGCGATGGTTGACTGATTGATGGATTGGTTCCTTGAGTGATGTTCCAAGGGCACTTGTGGTTTGTCAAGGTGGAATGGGCATTCCAGGCGCCCCTCAGCAATTGAACGCCACGGGTAACCACTAGTGGTTAGCTGCCTTTGGGTAGCGCGATGCACCACCATTTCGGAAACACCACCATTTCGGAAATGCACCGCACCACAATGCACGCAACGAATTGATCGCATTACTACCACATTTACCTGTAAATCATATCTCTGTATTGCCTACGCTATTGCTACGTCCTTTTCCTTTTCTTACCTTGCATTGCAGTAAATACAGTGGGTTCCTGGTCCAGTAGCAGGTCAATTTCCTCCTGGGTCCCACCCCTGGCTGCTGCTACATCACGGAAGGACGTAATGATCGAGTCATTGAGTTTGGTAATGCGGTTGCGTACCTGGGTGCCTTCCTTGTCCTTGTCCATCGCTCTATAGCCTTGGATCTCAGTACGTAGGAGTTTGGCCTCCGCCTCGAGTGTGTCAAGTTGACGCTCAATCCGGTGGAGTTGCTGGCGGTGAGAGGCAGGTATGACCCGTAGCAGTTGGTCGATTATCGGCTTCCACTCGCCCTTGTGCTTGGGCGTACGGTACTCTGCAGTCTTCTCTGGTACCAGATTAGGTGTAGTTGGCCTGTGATTAGCCACATCTCGGCGGTTGAGCATTGCGTCGAGGTTGAGTGGATATAGACAGGCCCGACGCCAGCCAGATTGAATGGTGTCCTCTGTAAATGCTTTACTACGTGCCTGGGCCCAAAGGACGTTGAACTTAGCTCGCCCGAGCCGCTTGGCACCTGTCGGATCATATGCCTTCAATACGCGGGCGTACGCAGCCTTTAGTGACGCAAATGGCTGCTGGTCAAGTGGCTGCAGTAAATGGGACATATAAGAGAGAATCCAAATAATCACGACGTTATATCAACGTGCGTGGTTCTGGATCTCGCCCGTAGTATGACTCCTATAGGCGTCCATAAAGAGAACACGCTTCTTACCGTTATCCTAGGTCTGTGGAAGGAATATCTCAGTAAACCATTTATCCCCGTACTCATCGGAGGTCCAGTCCTTCTTAGTAAAGCCCCAATACCAGTATAGATAGTTCATTATTGGAGGAAACCACTGATTAAGAGGTTAAAGGGGCTTCTCGCCCTGGTGAATGACCAACGGCTTAATCGCTCGGCCCTGGGCGTTTACGCACTCAATAACTGAGGTCTAATTGGTCCTGGAGGAGGTAATCGATACTGGAGGGCCCTGTTTACGATTAAACACTGCGTATTCTGACTGGTGGTGGTTATAGCGCGCGCCGATCTCGTCCGCGTTCCAGATATTACCGAACTCGATTTGAGGATCGGCTAGAATGCCCTCCACGGCCTTAAACCAGGCCGTTATTATACTTGGATTACTCGCAGCCACGCGCTCGATCTCGAGGTACTGTTCTTTCTTCGATCTGAGCTCTGGATGGCGAGCAATAAATCGCCCAATCTAGTTGCGGCCGATTGGTTCGAACAACTCAGGTACCGCAACATTTTCTATGGCCAGTGAATTAGCCAAAACTCGGACTTCCTCATAGTTGATAGGCCTGTACTGTTGCTGTAGACGTAAAATATGCTGTGCAAGCACTCTTTCCTGTTCATTGGACAGTTTAGCATGACTTGGTAGCCTATTGAGTTTGGAATGGGTACCGCGGCTGCGATCCCAGACAGTGGATCCGGATACGCCTTCAACACCTGCGGCTTTGGTTATATTGTGATCAGGATCATCTCGAGCGGCCTGTAGGGCACGTTGAATGCATTGCTCACGTTCAAATCGATTAGCCATGATTTGGTGGCTTGCTATACAGCTATGGATGGACAGGCTATGGATGTGGTGGATAATCGTGAATTTCCGGAATGGTGGTGTTTCCGAAATGGTGGTGCCTCGGGTTAGCAGGATGGGCGAAGTGGCGTCACGGCATTTCCATCATCCCTGCAGACGGCCACGGCCTCTTTCAGGTGGCAGTGACTTCTGTGACTGTCCTGATTCTTCCTTGTTATCACCACACGTGAGGGTGCCTGCATCCACTGAAGGTTACTTTGCGTCACTCGAACTTGCTTGTTAATATTACTTAACATCAGTATAGTCTTCTTAAACTTGAGCTTTTCAATTGTCACGCGCCTAGGCCGGTAGCGTAGCGCCGTCTGATGACATACCCCAAAGTGCATCTGCTGTTCATCCATTGATCGATCCACCTTTTCTGTCTTGCAGTATACAGAATAAGCACGCTCGAATACGAGCTCACTCTTACTCACTAATTCCACCGAGTCTGCCTGTGTCCCTCCACGTGGGGCGCAGGCTTTGAGACGGTCACCACGCCACCAACTACTAGAAAGAGAAAGGCCATCGACGACACGCAGTCCCAATCGCAGTCACAATCCAAGAACAAGAGAGTCAGGGAAGCAGAAACGGACCAAGTCACAGAAGAGGGACCCTCCACACCTATTACTGGCTCTGAGGCCTCCTCATCGGTCGCTATGGATTCTGACGATGACATGATGTCTACCGGCAGTGGGGAAGAACTGGATTTCGACCAAGCCACTCAAGCCAGTGACCTAGGAAGCGGTAAGCTAATTCTCTTCACATGGTCTGTCTAATGCTAATCATGTGCAGATTTTGGAGGTGATGAAGACAATGGCTTCGGCTACGAGAAAGACATTGTTACGAATCCGCAGAAACCATACGAAGTCGACTTCAAAGTGCTTCACCCAAAAGAGATACAAGCACAGCAAGATAAACAGTTCAAGGAGGTCTCGGACATCATCGAGCTACCACTAGAACAGACCGCCATCCTACTAAGATTCATGCGGTGGAGTCAAGACCGAGTAATAGAATCATATATGGACAGCCCGAAGAAAGTGCTCGATGATGCCGGTCTGGGACCGACATTTTCCGAGTCTCCCAAGAAGACTGCTGTGCCTGGTTTCGAGTGTCAGATATGCTGCGCTGATGAGCCCAACCTACAAACATACGCTCTCAGATGCGGTCATCGATTTTGTGCCGATTGCTACGCCAACTACTTGAACGGAAAAGTGAAGGACGAAGGAGAAGCAGCTCGAATCCAGTGCCCGCAAGACGGATGCCACCGTATTGTCGACGCCAAATCGCTGCGAATGCTGGCCGGTAAGGATGTGCAAGAACGATACGATGTCCTCCTTACACGAACATACGTTGACGATAAGGACAATCTTAAGTGGTGTCCTGGCGCTGATTGCGAATATGCTATTGACTGTGTCGTGAAAAAGCGAGACCTGATGAGAGTGGTACCCACAGTAAAATGCAGGAACGATCATGCATTCTGCTTCGGCTGCACACTCAGTGACCACCAACCAGCACCCTGCGCATTGGTCAAGAAATGGTTGAAGAAGTGCGAGGACGACTCTGAGACCTCGAATTGGATCTCTGCAAACACCAAAGAATGTCCGAAGTGTAACTCCACGATAGAGAAGAATGGTGGTTGCAATCACATGACCTGCCGAAAATGCAAACACGAATTCTGTTGGATGTGTATGGGACCGTGGTCCGAACATGGCACCAGCTGGTACAATTGCAACAGATTCGAAGAGAAATCAGGAGCAGACGCTAGAGACGCGCAAGCCAAGTCGCGGCACTCGCTCGAACGGTATCTACACTACTACAATCGATATGCTAACCACGAACAATCAGCGAAACTTGACAAGGATTTGTGGTTGAAGACGGAAAAGAAGATGACCAGTCTGCAAACGCAATCCAACATGTCCTGGATCGAGGTGCAATTCCTGGACCAAGCAGCCAAGGCCCTTCAGGCATGTCGACAGACACTGAAGTGGACCTATGCTTTTGCTTTCTACCTCCAGAGAAACAACATGACAGAAATATTTGAGGACAACCAGAAAGATCTCGAAATGGCCGTTGAAGCGCTCAGCGGCATGTTTGAAAAACCAGTTGCTGAGCTAGCAGGCCTGAAGGTCGACATCCTTGACAAGACAACATACTGTGGTCGACGCCGGGAAATCCTGCTCACGGATACTGCTGAGAATCTCAAGAAAGGTAAGCTGCTCGCATTCTCGAGGCTCGAAGATTTACTAATATTGCCGGCAGAGAAATGGCTATTTAATACGGAGTTGTGAGAAGCAGTTCCTGATCAAGGGGAGACGTAAAATGAAGACTCACATCAAAACCATTTGGCATTGATGATTAGAAAGCTTCGCTCGTCTGGGTGGACTGAACCCACCAACACACTGATCTGCAAAGTCAAGAGAGTGTCATGCGAATAGACAATTGTCTCAGTAGAAACGAGTGTCTGAGAGGACAATGCCGCTGGGAAGCATGACAAAGACTTCGAGGTGTCTAGAATTATGAATCTCGCAGCAACAGTGGACGGGTGATCGTATGTTGCACGAACACGAGTGGGCAGAAGAATACGCATTGTATAGATTGACCGGATATGGAATTGTGTTCGAGTAAAATTTTTAGATGCATTGCAAAGGAATATGGTGGCATTATGAGGATGGCTTAGAAGGAAACAGCGGGCACAGCAGGCAAGTAAGCAAGCAAACAGTCAATCAATCAGTTACTCAAACCGTCTATCATTCTACAACATCAAATTGTACATGTAGACATGTAGACATGTAAAACAAGCGCTGCGTGCGGGGCGGAGCCCCATTCTACCATCAACGACGAGGACCAAATAATTGTGGTCGGGCCAGAGATGGACACTTTGAGATGACGATGAAAAAAGCATCAGATAACGAAAATTGTCAGATCATCGGTGGGAACGGAGGAAGAGCGGATCCTAGGGTGGATATGCAGGTAATTGAAGGGAAAGGAAGCCAACGATCATCACGCCGAACCTCGCATTCACCCATCGAGCAGCTGCCATGACGGAGCTAAAGTTTCTAGTCCGGCATTTTTGAGTGATCGAGGGCTCGTTGTTCACTCTCAATCCATCTCTCGATACGCCTGAAAAGTTTTGGAAATTTGTTTTGCCATCGTTGTTTTCATACACATATACCTCCATATCTCCGTCAGACGAGCCTGAGCATCCGCTAGCTGTCGACATTGTACCAACACCGATCCTGCGAGCAGCGTTGATCGGATATCCCAGCAAGAAGGACTGCTGCTGCTGCTGATAGACAAGGGCAGCGATCGGGACTGGACGTATCGCGAAGCACCGGAGCGATCTGCCTCTGCCTACCTGCGACCCTACGAGATTACTTCCTCAATCTCCACTTCAACAGCCAAAGTGGCGACGCAAGCATCTCTTCCTGCGGCGCTGACGCAGCCCGTGGAAAAGATGTCCTTACAGACACACAACAGCCCAGATGCTGTAGCGGGAGAAGAGTTCGAGTGAGTTCGCAGCGGACGGCGCCTCCGGGCCGGAAGCTGGGCAAAAGCTCAGAGACTGACAGTTGCCAGATATGAAGCTCTACCAGAAGGATACGGTCTGGGTCACAATATGCTGGCGGGCGCATTTGCCGGAATCGCTGTAAGCAGCACGCCCACTGTGCAAGCTGCGCATGACGTGGTTCACGAGCTGACGGCTACCAGGAACACACGGTGATGTACCCGGTAGATTTGATGAAGGTGAGCATCCCCCTACAACAAGACTGAAGACCCAAGCTTCAGAAACGAGGCTGACAAGACTACGCAGACACGAATGCAAGTCATCAACCCTGGAGGCGGCACCATCTATTCAGGCATATCGAATGCATTATCGACTATATCACGGCTAGAAGGCATTCGAACGTTATGGCGAGGCATGTCCAGTGTCGTGGTGGGAGCTGGTATGCACGCCCAGAGCCGAAAGTCAGGAGAATAGCAAGAGTTGACACTTAGTATAGGTCCGGCGCACGCTGTTTATTTTGGCACCTACGAGGTCGTGAAAGATTTTGCAGGTGGAAATGCGCAAGATGGCAAACACCACCCCATGGCAGCTGGTGAGCACAACATGGCACCGTTCGAAGCGACGAGCAGAGACTGACTGATGGCAGCTTCATCCGGCGCCTGCGCAACAATAGCAAGTGATGCCCTGATGAATCCATTTGATGGTGCGTAACAACGAGCTCGACTCACGGAACTGGTGGAAACCCAGGAGCAACAGCTGACAGCGGAACAGTGATCAAACAACGCATGCAAGTGCACGGTTCAACCTACGCCTCGATATATCAGTGCGCCAAATCCGTTTTCCGCGCCGAAGGCCTCAGCGCTTTCTACGTCTCCTACCCGACCACCCTAACTATGACCGTGCCTTTTACCGCCTTCCAGTTCATGGCTTACGAGTCCATGTCCAAAGTTATGAATCCGAGCAAACAATACGACCCCATAACACATTGCGTTGCTGGTGGTTTAGCCGGTGCGTTCGCGGCAGGTATCACGACTCCGCTGGACGTAATCAAGACGGTCTTGCAGACGAGGGGGATGAGCCAACAGGAGGAGGTGAGGAGGGTCAGCGGCTTGCTGGGGGCAGGAAGGTTGATTCGAAAGGAGTACGGCTGGAGCGGCTTTATGCGGGGCTGGAGGCCGAGAATCATTACAACGATGCCGAGTACGGCCATCTGTTGGAGCAGTTATGAGATGGCCAAGGCCTATTTCAAGAGAAATCTGAGGGAAAGCGAAGGGGCGAGGAGTTTATGAAAGAGGTAGAATAACAACACAACATGGGCTGGGATAGACAAAACAGGCAGGTTGGCGTGGCATCTTTGAAAACGGCCGTGTCGCAGCCGCCTTTGAGTGGTGTCTCATGCGATTTCAAAGGCCGGCTGCCTAGCTGCGCGGAATGAATAGCATCACCTGCGATGGCGCTTCCAGGCAGTGAGGTGAGAAAGACGAGCTAGGACGATGATTGCGATTCAATGCGGGTGGCGAATGTGAATGCAGCGATAATGAACTACTACACAACAGACGGTAGCACTCGGGAAGCATGCTCGCTGCATTTAGGGCGGTGTTCAATCAGCCATGAGGGTGTATGCAACACCTTGAAGAGGGCGGCAGCCTCGTGTTGTACAGGTACCAAACCAAGAACTGGTGTTTACACATTGTCCAAACCCGAAATCTTTTACGTCTTAAGGTATGGAACGCACGAGCATGGAGCAGATGCACAGCTCTCTTGATTCGTCAGAGACACACCAAGAAATTCTGCCTAGCAGGATACGTGAATGGATTGTTCTGATATGCAGAGTGATCCTTCCAGTTCTCCGAAGCACAGAGGCGTCTGCCCGCTACATGATACATCATGCTTCTTCCATTCTAACTCGTTGTTGCTTTTGCGTCTGCTGACTCGTACATGCTTGCCGCTGCACATGGCAAGTCCTCACAAGTCTTCACAATACTTGCTTGCGGGTCGAGGCCACGCAAGCTTTATTGAAGCTTGTCGCATTTATGCTTAAAAACCAAAGCTTGGATTTGTTCCCCAACCTCCACCTTCATTAATCGTTTAGAGCGAACCGCATCTAGACACGAATTCGGCGTCAGCGTCAGCCACAGGCCACATTCACTGCTCCTATGCAAGGCACCCAATTAATAACTCATTTGTGTTCATCTCAAATACTTCTCAATGGCTTTCCTTCCCATCATGGCCTTTTCTGACTATTCAAAATTATACCACTCCTTCGCCCATGATGAGCTTCTCAGATCTTAATAACGCATACACTATCCGCATTAAAGCGGTGAACGGCGTCCTATTTTTAGCTTCTGAAGACCCAATCGACCTACGGCATGAATCTATAGCTTGTCAGGATACCACACATGTGCTTTCCATCTGCAAGACCGGTAAGCCTAAAGTGGCCGTGTCTCATGGATTCACGTTCAAGCAAGTAAACATCGAGGATCAGCATATTCCAGACATCCTGAGTCTCCTCAACGACGTCTCCAAATGGATCGAGAGCAGGCTTCCCTCATCATCAATGCATTCGAAGCACACGGCGAATCAGGTCCTCATTAGCTGTGAGGTTGACCATCAAACTGCTTGTTTGAATGCCCTCCTGGTAGGCTTCCTGATGCGATACCTTCGGACGAGATTCTCAGTCGCTCTGGGGCTTGCTCAGGAATCCATTCCATCACTGACAATCAACAATAATTTTGAACGCCAACTCCGCATATGGGAGTTCTGTCGGTACAACATCTACCAGATCGATCCACAATCAAGACCGATGTCTCCTCATCCCTCCGTCGACGTGAATCCAATGCCAGGGACGTATCCACTGAGTCCCATCGTGACCGGTTCGGCCATCGAAGGCAGTATAGACTGGACGACCTCAACCTTAGGCACTGGCCAGCACAAACCGGCATACCTAGCTTGGCGCAAGGAATGCGATACCCTCCTTGCTGTCAGCCGCTCTCGAGAACTAAGTCAGATGGCTGCGAATTTAGGGAAGCAAAGGTTTGAGGCTGGTAACCGTGATGAAGGCCAGCCAAATTCAACACAATATTTTGAGCGGACATCAAAGGAGGCGCAGTGGGCAAGAGTAGAAGAAATGGAAGAGACATGGAACAAAAGATTGCTCAATGGTGCCATACCAGCATAACCTACAGCTTGGGGGGCAAAGCACCTAGTTCCATGGTTGAACACCCGGCAATTGTTCCCGCCTTGAACTCATCACACACCTGTGCTGCCGTCACGAACTCCACACCCTCGTGGCTTCTCAAAAACTCCACCATCTTCTCATGCATTAGGATAATATTTGATTTCCCGCTCACCTGCGGATGAATACTGATCGGGAACACAAAACTCTCGTTCTCTCGATAGAAAAACCGGAACTGATCCTGCCACTGCTCCAGTACATCCTTCGGATTCACATAACCATGCGTTCCCGGGTTACGTGTCGAGAACTGGAATGGCGGCCAGTCATCAACGTTCCAGTTTGCCGGTATTTCGACTACATTTCTTACTGTGTTCTGTTTCATCGGTACCATCCATGTACCTGGATCAGCATCGTAGTTGGTTGGCACGACGGAGTTCTCGGTCACATCTGATGCCCAATATGGTTGACAGTCATGATGCATAAGGGAATGATCATATTCGATCCCGAAATCTTCTAGAACCTTCATAGAGCGAGGAGAGACTTCCCAGGCTGGTGCAGCCCAGCCTTTAGGATGTTTGCCAGTGAAGGATTTGTACACTTCAATCGACTTGGCCATAACTTTCCTCTCCTGTTCTTCTGTCAGGCGGGACACATATTCGTGCGTGTAACCGTGAAGACCTCTGTTTGCTTATGTGTCAGCCTGCCACCCGTTTCGCCTAGGACAAACGAGTTGACCCACATCTCATGACCAGCATCCCGAACCTTAGCCATCTGCTTGGGGAAAGACTGGATCGAGTGACTTGGCATGAACCATGATGCTTTAATATTTTGCTCGTCGAAGAACTTCAGAAGTCTGTCTGTGCCGACATTGGCGCCGAAGATTCCTCGGGACACGTCGCTGGCATTTGCAGATTTGCCGGTTGTGGTGTTAAGCCTGTAGGTTTTAATGAGGTCGTCGGCGAAGATAGTAGGTTACGTACCATCCGGCACAGGCATCGACATCGACGCAGTAGCAGACTAACGCCCTTTTACCCATCTCTTAACAGATGATCAGATACAGTTCCGAACTGAGTCAGTTCCAGAGTTGTTTCGTGTCATTCTTAGTAATCCTGTTGGCAGCACCTGTCTAGTCTTCTTGTTCAGTGTGCTGGCGGTGATCTCCTGATGTTCCAGTGTTGGGGTCGGTGGATGCTTGGGGTAGGATGTCACTTTCACCTCCTCAGGTCTTCTCCGCACCCCTTCTGAATCATTCGAGGAGTGGAATTGTAGTAGCGTTGCTGTAGGCTCGGCCCTTTAGCTATAGCAGGCTAGATGAGTAGGTAGTGTATCAGTTAAATAAAGATGTATTAAATTTAAAACGGTTAACTTGGTAATTATAGCAAAAACAATATTTTAGAAGAAATCGTATTTAAAAGACGTTGAAAACGATATCATTACGAATATTCCAACGATGAAGGGTCTGCCGCTTATCTGGACCGCTAGGGAACGATCACCAACTGGAACACCACTTGATGGAAACACGTCCTCCAATTTTCTGCAACTTTCAGTTCCATCTACAGCATTCTTGATTCCTCAAGGACATCAAAGACGTGCAAGAGCACTTCATCACAATACCAATTGCCGCAGCCAATATCGAGCGAGTGCGTGAGTCTTAGCAGGGTTTTGTGGATACGTGCAGAGCATACTCGAAAATCGGCACTGCAGTTATTAGTTCAGTACCTTCCCCAGCTGTTCCACCTGCAACTTGAACGCGATAAATCGTGAATTCCACCTTGCCTGGTTCGCACTTCCAGCCAATGACCATAAATTTTCTGCAACAGGATCATACAAGCCACGAAACTCACCATCTTGATCAAGCCCAAGCTGCTCAATACACCTCGCCGCCAGCTTCTCGTCGA